>JAJQKJ010002380.1:0-140277 GCA_029574335.1 Rana kukunoris | reverse complement strand
TCTGGTGAAAGAGCGTGCGGTGAAGGCTTCATTGGTGAAGCTTCATGGTGAGACTTCATGGTGAGAGCTTCATTGGTTGAAAATTCCGGTGAGAGTTCATGGTGAGAAATTCATTGAACGTCATGGTGAGAAGTTCATGTGAGAGCGTCATGGTGAGAGCGTCATGGAAGCGCATGGTGAGAGCTTCATGGTGAGAAGATTCATGGTGAGAGCGTCATTGAAAGATTTCATGGTGAGAGCGTCATGGTGAGAGCGTCATGGTGAGAAATTCAGTGAGTGGACATGGTGAGAGCGTCATGGTGAGATTCGTGGTGAGAGCTCCATGGTGAGAGCGTCATGGTGAGAGCGTCATGGTGAGAGCGTCATGGTGAGAAATTCGGTGTGAAGCTTCATGGTGAGAGTTTCATTGGTGAGAGCGTCATGGTGAGAGCTTCATGGGAGAGCGTCATGGTGAGAGCTTCATGGTGAAAATTCGGGGTGAGAAGCGTCATTGTGAGGAAATTCGGTGAGAGCTTCATGGTGAGAGCTTTCATGGTGAGAGCGTCAAGGTGAGAGCTTCATGTGAAGAAATTCGTGTGAGAAGCTCATTGCTGAGAGCTTCATGGTGAGAAATCAGGGTGAGAGAAATTTTGGTGAGAGCTTCATGGTGAGAGCGTCATGGTGAGAGCTTATGGTGAGAGCGTCATGGTGAGGAGCTTCAATAGTGAGAGCATCATGGTGAGAAATCATGGTAGAGCTTCATGGAGAGTTTCATGGTGAGAGCGTCATGTGTGAGAGCTTCATGGTGAGAGCGTCATGGTGAAAGCATCATGTTGAATTCATGGTGAGAGCCTCCATGGTGAGAATATCATGGTGAGAGCGTCATGGTGAAGCGTCATGGTGAGAAGATTTGTGGGAGAGCGTCATGGTGAGAGCTTCTTGGGGATAAATTCATGGTGAGAGCTTCATGGTAAGAGTGTCATGGTGAGAGCGTCATGGTAGAGCTTCAGTGTGAGAGCGTCATGGTGATAGCTAGTACATTGTGATTAATGAGCTTCTATGGTGAAAATTCGGGTGAGAGCTTCATGGTGAACAGTCATGGTGAGAGTTCATGGTGAGAGCTTCATGGTGTTGAGTAGGCGTCATGGTGAGAGCTTCATGGTGAAATTCGGGTGAACTTCATGGTATAAGAGTTCTTCATGGTTGAAGCTTCATGTAAGAGCCATGGTGAGAGCGTCATGGTGAGAGCGTCATGGTGAGAGCGTCATGGTGAGAGCTATGGAAAATTCGTGGTGAGAGCTTCATGGTAGAGCGTCATGGTGAGAGCGTCATGGTAGAGCTTCATGTGAGACGTCATGGTGAGAGCTTCATGGAGAAGCTTCATGGTGAGCAAATTGTGGTGACAGGTAATCATGTGAGAAATTTGTTGGTGAGACATGTCATGGTGAGAGCGTCATGGTGAGAGCTTCATGTGAGAAATTCGGGGTGAGAGCTTCATGGGTGAGAGTTTCATGGTGAGAAATTTTCATGTTGAGAGCGTCATGGTGAGAGCGTCATGGTGAGAGCTTTCATGGTGAGAAATTCGGTGAGAGCTTCATGTAAGAGTTTCATGGTGAGAGCGTCATGGTGAGAGCGTCCATGGTGAAGCGTAATGGTGAGAGCGTCATGGTGAGAAAATTCGGTGAGAGCTTCATTAAGAGTTTCATGGTGAGAGCGTCATGGTGAAGTGTCATGGTGGAGAGCGTCATGGTGAAGCTTCATGGTAAAATTCGGGGTGAGAGCTTCATGGTGAGAGCGTCATGGTGAGAAATTTGTGGTGAGAGTTTCATGGTGAGAGCGTTATGGTGAGAGCGTCATGGTGAGAGCGTCATGGTGAGAGCTTCATGGTGAGAAATTCGGGGTGAGAGCATCATGGTAAGAGTTTCATGGTGAGAGCGTCATGGTGAGAGCTTCATGGTGAGAGCGTCATGGTGAGAGCTTCATGGTGAGAAATTCGGGGTAAGAGCTTCATGGTGAGAGCGTCATGGTGAGAGCTTCATGGTGAGAGCGTCATGATGAGAGCTTCATGGTGAGAAATTCGGGGTGAGAGCTTCATGGTAAGAGTTTCATGGTGAGAGCGTCATGTTGAGAGCGTCATGTTGAGAGCGTCATGGTGAGAGCGTCATGGTGAGAGCGTCATGGTGAGAAATTTGTGGTGAGAGTTTCATGGTGAGAGCTTCATGGTGAGAGCGTCATGGTGAGAAATTCGGGGTGAGAGCTTCATGGTGAGAAATTCAGGGTGAGAGCTTCATGGTGAGAGCGTCATGGTGAGAGCGTCATGGTGAGAGCGTCATGGTGAGAGCGTCATGGTGAGAGCTTCATGGTGAGAAATTCGGGGTGAGAGCTTCATGGTAAGAGTTTCATGGTGAGAGCATCATGGTGAGAGCGTCATGGTGAGAGCGTCATGGTGAGAGCTTCATGGTGAGAAATTCGGGGTGAGAGCTTCATGGTAAGAGTTTCATGGTGAGAGCGTCATGGTGAGAGCTTCATGGTGAGAGCGTCATGGTGAGAGCTTCATGGTGAGAAATTCGGGGTGAGAGCTTCATGGTGAGAGCGTCATGGTGAGAGCGTCATGGTGAGAAATTTGTGGTGAGAGTTTCATGGTGAGAGTGTCATGGTGAGAGCGTCATGGTGAGAGCTTCATGGTGAGAAATTCGGGGTAAGAGCTTCATGGTAAGAGTTTCATGGTGAGAGCGTCATGTTGAGAGCGTCATGGTGAGAGCGTCATGGTGAGAGCTTCATGGTGAGAAATTCGGGGTGAGAGCTTCATGGTAAGAGTTTCATGGTGAGAGCGTCATGGTGAGAGCGTCATGGTGAGAGCGTCATGGTGAGAGCGTCATGGTGAGAAATTCGGGGTGAGAGCTTCATGGTAAGAGTTTCATGGTGAGAGCGTCATGGTGAGAGTGTCATGGTGAGAGCGTCATGGTGAGAGCTTCATGGTGAGAAATTCGGGGTGAGAGCTTCATGGTGAGAGCGTCATGGTGAGAGCGTCATGGTGAGAAATTTGTGGTGAGAGTTTCATGGTGAGAGCGTCATGGTGAGAGCTTCATGGTGAGAAATTCGGGGTGAGAGCTTCATGGTAAGAGTTTCATGGTGAGAGCGTCATGGTGAGAGCGTCATGGTGAGAAATTCGGGGTGAGAGCTTCATGGTAAGAGTTTCATGGTGAGAGCGTTATGGTGAGAGCTTCATGGTGAGAGCGTCATGGTGAGAGCTTCATGGTGAGAAATTCTGGGTGAGAACTTCATGGTGAGAGCGTCATGGTGAGAGCGTCATGGTGAGAAATTTGTGGTGAGAGTTTCATGGTGAGAGTGTCATGGTGAGAGCTTCATGGTGAGAGCTTCATGGTGAGAGCGTCATGGTGAGAGCTTCATGGTGAGAAATTCGGGGTGAGAGCTTCATGGTGAGAGTTTCATGGTGAGAGCGTCATGGTGAGAGTGTCATGGTGAGAGCGTCATGGTGAGAGCTTCATGGTGAGAAATTCGGGGTGAGAGCTTCATATGGTAAGAGTTTCATGTGAGGCGTCATGGTGAGAGCGTCATGGGTGAGAGCGTCATGGTGAGAGCTTCATGGTGAGAGCGTCATGGTGTAGAAATTCGTGGTGAGCGTCATGGTGAGAGCGTCATGGTGGTGAGCGTCATGGTGAGAGCTTCATGGTGAGAGCGTCATGGTGAGAGCGTCATGGTGAGAGCATTTTGGTGAAGCTTCATGGTGAGAGCTTCATGGTGAGAGCTTCATGGTGAGAGCTTCATGAGAGCGTCATGGTGAGAGCTTCAATGGTGAGAGCTTCATGGTGAGAGCTTCATGGTGAGAAATTTGTGGTGAGAGCGTCATGGTGAGAAATTCGGGGTGAGAGCTTCATGGTAAGAGTTTCATGGTGAGAGCGTCATGGTGAGAGCGTCATGGTGAGAGCGTCATGGTGAGAAATTCGTGGTGAGAGCGTCATGGTGAGAGCGTCATGGTGAGAGCGTCATGGTGAGAGCTTCATGGTGAGAGCGTCATGGTGAGAGCGTCATGGTGAGAGCATTATGGTGAGAGCTTCATGGTGAGAGCTTCATGGTGAGAGCTTCATGGTGAGAGCTTCATGGTGAGAGCGTCATGGTGAGAGCTTCATGGTGAGAGCTTCATGGTGAGAGCTTCATGGTGAGAAATTTGTGGTGAGAGCGTCATGGTGAGAAATTCGGGGTGAGAGCTTCATGGTAAGAGTTTCATGGTGAGAGCGTCATGGTGAGAGCTTCATGGTGAGAGCGTCATGGTGAGAGGCTTGAGGGTGAGAAATTCGGTGATAGCTTCATGTTGAGAGCGTCATGGTGAGAAATTTTGTGGTGAGAGTTTCATGGTGAGAGCGACATGGTGAGAGCTTCATGGTGAGAAATTCGGGGTGGAGCTTCATGGTAAGAGTTTCATGGTGAGAGCGTCATGGTGAGAGCTTTCATGGTGAGAGCGTCATGGTGAGAGCTTCATGGTGAGAAATTCGGGGAGAAGCTTCATGGTGAGAGCGTCATGGTGAGAATTTGTGGTGAGAGTTTCATGTGAGAGTGTCATGGTGAGAGCTTCATGGTGAGAGCGTCATGGTGAGAGCTTCATGGTGAGCGCGTCATGGTGAGAGCTTCATGGTGAGAAATTCGGGGTGAGAGCTTCATGGTAAGAGTTTCATGGTGAGAGCGTCATGTTGAGAGCGTCATGTTGAGAGCGTCATGGTGAGAGCGTCATGGTGAGAGCGTCATGGTGAGAAATTTGTGGTGAGAGTTTCATGGTGAGAGTGTCATGGTGAGAGCGTCATGGTGAGAGCGTCATGGTGAGAGCTTCATGGTGAGAGCTTCATGGTGAGAGCGTCATGGTGAGAGCTTCATGGTGAGAAATTCGGGGTGAGAGCTTCATGGTGAGAGCGTCATGGTGAGAGCGTCATGGTGAGAGCGTCATTGTGAGAGCTTCATGGTGAGAAATTCGGGGTGAGAGCTTCATGGTAAGAGTTTCATGGTGAGAGCATCATGGTGAGAGCGTCATGGTGAGAGCGTCATGGTGAGAAATTTGTGGTGAGAGTTTCATGGTAAGAGTGTCATGGTGAGAGCGTCATGGTGAGAGTGTCATGGTGAGAGCTTCATGGTGAGAGCTTCATGGTGAGAAATTCGGGGTGAGAGCTTCATATGGTAAGAGTTTCATGGTGAGAGCGTCATGGTGAGAGCGTCATGGTGAGAGCGTCATGGTGAGAGCCTCATGGTGAGAGCTTCATGGTGAGAGCGTCATGGTGAGAAATTCGTGGTGAGAGCGTCATGGTGAGAGCGTCATGGTGGGAGCGTCATGGTGAGAGCTTCATGGTGAGAGCGTCATGGTGAGAGCGTCATGGTGAGAGCGTCATGGTGAGAGCTTCATGGTGAGAGCTTCATGGTGAGAGCTTCATGGTGAGAGCGTCATGGTGAGAGCGTCATGGTGAGAGCTTCATGGTGAGAGCTTCATGGTGAGAGCTTCATGGTGAGAAATTTGTGGTGAGAGCGTCATGGTGAGAAATTCGGGGTGAGAGCTTCATGGTAAGAGTTTCATGGTGAGAGCTTCATGGTGAGAGCGTCATGGTGAGAGCGTCATGGTGAGAGCTTGAGGGTGAGAAATTCGGGGTGAGAGCTTCATGGTGAGAGCGTCATGGTGAGAAATTTGTGGTGAGAGTTTCATGGTGAGAGCGTTATGGTGAGAGCGTCAGCGTCATGGTGAGAGCGTCATGGTGAGAGCTTCATGGTGAGAAATTCGGGGTGAGAGCTTCATGGTAAGAGTTTCATGGTGAGAGCGTCATGGTGAGAGCGTCATGGTGAGAGCTTCATGGTGAGAGCGTCATGGTGAGAGCTTCATGGTGAGAAATTCGGGGTGAGAGCTTCATGGTGAGAGCGTCATGGTGAGAAATTTGTGGTGAGAGTTTCATGGTGAGAGTGTCATGGTGAGAGCTTCATGGTGAGAGCGTCATGGTGAGAGCTTCATGGTGAGAGCGTCATGGTGAGAGCTTCATGGTGAGAAATTCGGGGTGAGAGCTTCATGGTAAGAGTTTCATGGTGAGAGCGTCATGGTGAGAGCGTCATGTTGAGAGCGTCATGTTGAGAGCGTCATGGTGAGAGCGTCATGGTGAGAGCGTCATGGTGAGAAATTTGTGGTGAGAGTTTCATGGTGAGAGCTTCATGGTGAGAGCGTCATGGTGAGAGCTTCATGGTGAGAAATTCGGGGTGAGAGCTTCATGGTGAGAGCGTCATGGTGAGAGCGTCATGGTGAGAGCTTCATGGTGAGAAATTCGGGATGAGAGCTTCATGGTAAGAGTTTCATGGTGAGAGCGTCATGGTGAGAGCTTCATGGTGAGAGCGTCATGGTGAGAGCTTCATGGTGAGAAATTCGGGGTGAGAGCTTCATGGTGAGAGCGTCATGGTGAGAGCGTCATGGTGAGAAATTTGTGGTGAGAGTTTCATGGTGAGAGTGTCATGGTGAGAGCTTCATGGTGAGAGCTTCATGGTAAGAGTTTCATGGTGAGAGCGTCATGTTGAGAGCGTCATGGTGAGAGCGTCATGGTGAGAGCTTCATGGTGAGAAATTCGGGGTGAGAGCTTCATGGTAAGAGTTTCATGGTGAGAGCGTCATGGTGAGAGCGTCATGGTGAGAGCGTCATGGTGAGAAATTCGGGGTGAGAGCTTCATGGTAAGAGTTTCATGGTGAGAGCGTCATGGTGAGAGCTTCATGGTGAGAGCGTCATGGTGAGAGCGTCATGGTAAGAGCGTCATGGTGAGAGCTTCATGGTGAGAAATTCGGGGTGAGAGCTTCATGGTGAGAGCGTCATGGTGAGAGCGTCATGGTGAGAAATTTGTGGTGAGAGTTTCATGGTGAGAGCGTCATGGTGAGAGCTTCATGGTGAGAAATTCAGGGTGAGAGCTTCATGGTAAGAGTTTCATGGTGAGAGCGTCATGGTGAGAGCTTCATGGTGAGAAATTCGGGGTGAGAGCTTCATGGTGAGAGCGTCATGGTGAGAAATTTGTGGTGAGAGTTTCATGGTGAGAGTGTCATGGTGAGAGCTTCATGGTGAAAGCGTCATGGTGAGAGCTTCATGGTGAGAGCTTCATGGTGAGAGCGTCATGGTGAGAGCTTCATGGTGAGAAATTCGGGGTGAGAGCTTCATGGTGAGAGTTTCATGGTGAGAGCGTCATGGTGAGAGTGTCATGGTGAGAGTGTCATGGTGAGAGCGTCATGGTGAGAGCGTCATGGTGAGAGCTTCATGGTGAGAAATTCGGGGTGAGAGCTTCATTATAAGAGTTTCATGGTGAGAGCGTCATGGTGAGAGCGTCATGGTGAGAGCGTCATGGTGAGAGCGTCATGGTGAGAGCGTCATGGTGAGAAATTCGTGGTGAGAGCTTCATGGTGAGAGCGTCATGGTGAGAGCGTCATGGTGAGAGCGTCATGGTGAGAGCTTCATGGTGAGAGCTTCATGGTGAGAGCTTCATGGTGAGAGCGTCATGGTGAGAGCTTCATGGTGAGAGCTTCATGGTGAGAGCTTCATGGTGAGAAATTTGTGGTGAGAGCTTCATGGTGAGAAATTCGTGGTGAGAGCTTCATGGTGAGAGCTTCATGGTGGGAGTTTCATGGTGAGAGCTTCATGGTGAGAAATTCGTGGTGAGAGCTTCATGGTGAGCGCTTCATGGTGAGAGCTTCAGGGTGAGAAATTTATGGTGAGAGCTTCATGGTGAGAGCGTCATGGTGAGAAATTTATGGTGAGAGCTTCATGGTGAGAGCTTCATGGTGAGAGCTTCATGGTGAGAAATTCGGGGTGAGAGCTTCATGGTAAGAGTTTCATGGTGAGAGCGTCATGGTGAGAGCTTCATGGTGAGAGCGTCATGGTGAGAGCTTCATGGTGAGAAATTCGGGGTGAGAGCTTCATGGTAAGAGTTTCATGGTGAGAGCGTCATGGTGAGAGCGTCATGGTGAGAAATTTGTGGTGAGAGTTTCATGGTGAGAGCTTCATGGTGAGAAATTCGGGGTGAGAGCTTCATGGTAAGAGTTTCATGGTGAGAGCGTCATGGTGAGAGCTTCATGGTGAGAGCGTCATGGTGAGAGCTTCATGGTGAGAGCTTCATGGTGAGAAATTCGGGGTGAGAGCTTCATGGTGAGAGTGTCATGGTGAGAGTGTCATGGTGAGAGCGTCATGGTGAGAGCGTCATGGTGAGAGCTTCATGGTGAGAAATTCGGGGTGAGAGCTTCATTATAAGAGTTTCATGGTGAGAGCGTCATGGTGAGAGCGTCATGGTGAGAGCGTCATGGTGAGAGCGTCATGGTGAGAGTGTCATGGTGAGAGCGTCATGGTGAGAAATTCGTGGTGAGAGCTTCATGGTGAGAGCGTCATGGTGAGAGCGTCATGGTGAGAGCTTCATGGTGAGAGCGTCATGGTGAGAGCTTCATGGTGAGAGCTTCATGGTGAGAAATTTGTGGTGAGAGCTTCATGGTGAGAAATTCGTGGTGAGAGCTTCATGGTGAGAGCTTCATGGTGAGAGCTTCAGGGTGAGAAATTTATGGTGAGAGCTTCATGGTGAGAGCGTCATGGTGAGAAATTTATGGTGAGAGCTTCATGGTGAGAGCTTCATGGTGAGAGCTTCATGGTGAGAAATTCGGGGTGAGAGCTTCATGGTAAGAGTTTCATGGTGAGAGCGTCATGGTGAGAGCTTCATGGTGAGAGCGTCATGGTGAGAGCGTCATGGTGAGAGCTTCATGGTGAGAAATTCAGGGTGAGAGCTTCATGGTGAGAGTGTCATGGTGAGAGTGTCATGGTGAGAGCGTCATGGTGAGAGCGTCATGGTGAGAGCTTCATGGTGAGAAATTCGTGGTGAGAGCTTCATGGTGAGCGCTTCATGGTGAGAGCTTCAGGGTGAGAAATTTATGGTGAGAGCTTCATGGTGAGAGCGTCATGGTGAGAAATTTATGGTGAGAGCTTCATGGTGAGAGCTTCATGGTGAGAGCTTCATGGTGAGAAATTCGGGGTGAGAGCTTCATGGTAAGAGTTTCATGGTGAGAGCGTCATGGTGAGAGCTTCATGGTGAGAGCGTCATGGTGAGAGCGTCATGGTGAGAGCTTCATGGTGAGAAATTCAGGGTGAGAGCTTCATGGTGAGAGTGTCATGGTGAGAGTGTCATGGTGAGAGCGTCATGGTGAGAGCGTCATGGTGAGAGCTTCATGGTGAGAAATTCGGGGTGAGAGCTTCATGGTAAGAGTTTCATGGTGAGAGCGTCATGGTGAGAGCTTCATGGTGAGAAATTCGGGGTGAGAGCTTCATGGTGAGAGTTTTATGGTGAGAGTTTCATGGTGAGAGCGTCATGGTGAGAGTGTCATGGTGAGAGCGTCATGGTGAGAGCTTCATGGTGAGAAATTCGTGGTGAGAGCTTCATGGTGAGAGCGTCATGGTGAGAGCGTCATGGTGAGAAATTCGTAGTGAGAGCTTCATGTTGAGAGCGTCATGGTGAGAGCGTCATGGTGAGAGCGTCATGGTGAGAGCTTCATGGTGAGAGCTTCATGGTGAGAGCTTCATGGTGAGAGCTTCATGGTGAGAAATTTGTGGTGAGAGCTTCATGGTGAGAAATTCGTGGTGAGAGCTTCATGGTGAGAGCCTCATGGTGAGAGCTTCATGGTGAGAAATTCGGGGTAAGAGCTTCATGGTAAGAGTTTCATGGTGAGAGCGTCATGGTGAGAGCGTCATGGTGAGAGCTTCATGGTGAGAAATTCGGGGTGAGAGCTTCATGGTGAGAGTTTCATGGTGAGAGCGTCATGGTGAGAGTGTCATGGTGAGAGTGTCATGGTGAGAGCGTCATGGTGAGAGCGTCATGGTGAGAGCTTCATGGTGAGAAATTCGTGGTGGGAGCTTCATGGTTAGAGCTTCATAGTGGGAGCTTCATGGTGAGAGCTTCATGGTGAGAAATTCGGGGTGAGAGCTTCATGGTAAGAGTTTCATGGTGAGAGCGTCATGGTGAGAGCGTCATGGTGAGAAATTTGTGGTGAGAGTTTCATGGTGAGAGCTTCATGGTGAGAAATTCGGGGTGAGAGCTTCATGGTAAGAGTTTCATGGTGAGAGCGTCATGGTGAGAGCTTCATGGTGAGAGCGTCATGGTGAGAGCTTCATGGTGAGAGCTTCATGGTGAGAAATTCGGGGTGAGAGCTTCATGGTGAGAGTGTCATGGTGAGAGTGTCATGGTGAGAGCGTCATGGTGAGAGCGTCATGGTGAGAGCTTCATGGTGAGAAATTCGGGGTGAGAGCTTCATTATAAGAGTTTCATGGTGAGAGCGTCATGGTGAGAGCGTCATGGTGAGAGTGTCATGGTGAGAGCGTCATGGTGAGAAATTCGTGGTGAGAGCTTCATGGTGAGAGCGTCATGGTGAGAGCGTCATGGTGAGAGCTTCATGGTGAGAGCGTCATGGTGAGAGCTTCATGGTGAGAGCTTCATGGTGAGAAATTTGTGGTGAGAGCTTCATGGTGAGAAATTCGTGGTGAGAGCTTCATGGTGAGAGCTTCATGGTGAGAGCTTCAGGGTGAGAAATTTATGGTGAGAGCTTCATGGTGAGAGCGTCATGGTGAGAAATTTATGGTGAGAGCTTCATGGTGAGAGCTTCATGGTGAGAGCTTCATGGTGAGAAATTCGGGGTGAGAGCTTCATGGTAAGAGTTTCATGGTGAGAGCGTCATGGTGAGAGCTTCATGGTGAGAGCGTCATGGTGAGAGCGTCATGGTGAGAGCTTCATGGTGAGAAATTCAGGGTGAGAGCTTCATGGTGAGTGTCATGGTGAGAGTGTCATGGTGAGAGCTTCATGGTGAGAGCGTCATGGTGAGAGCTTCATGGTGAGAAATTCGTGGTGAGAGCTTCATGGTGAGCGCTTCATGGTGAGAGCTTCAGGGTGAGAAATTTATGGTGAGAGCTTCATGGTGAGAGCGTCATGGTGAGAAATTTATGGTGAGAGCTTCATGGTGAGAGCTTCATGGTGAGAGCTTCATGGTGAGAAATTCGGGGTGAGAGCTTCATGGTAAGAGTTTCATGGTGAGAGCGTCATGGTGAGAGCTTCATGGTGAGAGCGTCATGGTGAGAGCGTCATGGTGAGAGCTTCATGGTGAGAAATTCAGGGTGAGAGCTTCATGGTGAGAGTGTCATGGTGAGAGTGTCATGGTGAGAGCGTCATGGTGAGAGCGTCATGGTGAGAGCTTCATGGTGAGAAATTCGGGGTGAGAGCTTCATGGTAAGAGTTTCATGGTGAGAGCGTCATGGTGAGAGCTTCATGGTGAGAAATTCGGGGTGAGAGCTTCATGGTGAGAGTTTCATGGTGAGAGTTTCATGGTGAGAGCGTCATGGTGAGAGTGTCATGGTGAGAGCGTCATGGTGAGAGCTTCATGGTGAGAAATTCGTGGTGAGAGCTTCATGGTGAGAGCGTCATGGTGAGAGCGTCATGGTGAGAAATTCGTAGTGAGAGCTTCATGTTGAGAGCGTCATGGTGAGAGCGTCATGGTGAGAGCGTCATGGTGAGAGCTTCATGGTGAGAGCTTCATGGTGAGAGCTTCATGGTGAGAGCTTCATGGTGAGAAATTTGTGTGTGAGAGCTTCATGGTGAGAAATTCGTGGTGAGAGCTTCATGGTGAGAGCCTCATGGTGAGAGCTTCATGGTGAGAAATTCGGGGTGAGAGCTTCATGGTAAGAGTTTCATGGTGAGAGCGTCATGGTGAGAGCGTCATGGTGAGAGCTTCATGGTGAGAAATTCGGGGTGAGAGCTTCATGGTGAGAGTTTCATGGTGAGAGCGTCATGGTGAGAGTGTCATGGTGAGAGCGTCATGGTGAGAGCGTCATGGTGAGAGCTTCATGGTGAGAAATTCGGGGTGAGAGCTTCATTATAAGAGTTTCATGGTGAGAGCGTCATGGTGAGAGCGTCATGGTGAGAAATTCGGGGTGAGAGCTTCATGGTGAGAGCGTCATGGTGAGAGCTTCATGGTGAGAAATTCGTGGTGGGAGCTTCATGGTTAGAGCTTCATAGTGGGAGCTTCATGGTGAGAGCTTCATGGTGAGAGCTTCATGGTGGGCGTGACGTATACCGACGGCGGGCGGTCCGGAAGTCTTTAACTTTAATGTATTTTTTTATGAATATCCTGAACTGTGACATAAGACAATGGAAGAAGCGCTATTTTATTCTCCGGGGTGTTTTCTGTCATATTTGGGGGTTTTCTTTAATCTTCAGGCCTAAAATGTGTGGAAACCCCCGAGAATGTGAGAGATAAATATTCATCATCACTGCTGAGAAGGATGAAGGATGGTGACCCCGATCACCTGGGGGGGGGTAATAGAGCTGCTGTGCCTTTCCCCGGCCCGGACGGGCGCTTGGAATGATTGAATGGCGCCACTCACCGACAGATCGAATTTCTCCCGTTCAGGCGGATCGGCAGGCGCGTGGCACGAAGATCAACACTGGTGATGTTTTTGGCTCTTCGGAGGGATGAAGGCGACGCCCACATGAGATCCCCGATGAATGGCGGCCTTTGATCGTCGCTCGCTGTTGTTTTTGTTGTCGGACGCGCGGCGATGACGTCCGTCGGTGTCTAAGTAAACCGCGTTATTGTCTGCGTGCCCCCCTCCCCTCCCCCCTCCTCGCCCCCCTCCTCGCCCACGCTGTGCTTTTCATCATCGCCATACAAGGCCACCTTTACATGACGGCTGTTTATACAGCTGGACCTGCGAGCGGCGTCCGGCGTGGCGATGGTGAAACTCCGCCCCCTCGTGACGTTCAGTTTTCTGTTTCTTTTTTTTTTTTATATATATATTATTTTTCTCCTTTTTTTTTTTTTCTCCTCTGTGCTGCTGATCTCCTGCGGCCTCTTCTCAGCCACTTCCTGTCTCCATTCACTCGGCGCTTCCTGATGGTGACACCACGTCGGTGTCACGTGTGCCCATTGGAAGCCGGGGGAGGGGGAGGGGATAGGAAAGATGTGTTGTCACCCCATAACAGGAAGTGCTGGAATGTGGCGGGATCACTCGGGAGTCCGGAATCGGAAAAGAACCCGAGAGGAGAAAGTTGGGAGCCGCCAACATCCCAAATACTGGAAAGATGCGGAGAAAAGCCCGGATTCACGTAGGACTTACGCCGTCGTATCTCAAAATACGCCGTCGTAAGTCCAAATGTGCGCCGTCGTACTTTTACGCCGATTCGCGAAGCGAGATACATCGAAAAACATGGCTTCAGCCGCCCGACGTAACTTGCCTACGCCGGCGTATCGCGGGCGCATAGTTACGCTGGACGCATTCGGCGTTTCCATTTTAAATATGTAAATGAGGGAGATACGCCGATTCGCGAACGTACTTGCGCCCAAGCGATTTGCGTAAGTCGTACGTCCGGCGTAAAGTTATATCACCATATAGGAGGCGCAATCCATGCACAGGTATGGACCAGGGAACGGACGCCGTCGATTTTTACGCCGTTTACGTAGTACGTGAATAGGGCTGGGCGCAGGTTACGTTCACGTGGTAGGCAGTGATTCGGCGTGACTGGGAGCATGCGCACTGGGATGCGCCCAAGAGACGACGCATGCGCAGTTCGTTTTTTGAAGCTCAGCCCATCATTTGCATGGGGTCACGCTTCATTTAACCACTTCAGACCCGCGCTATAGCCAAATGGCGGCTACAGCACGGCTCTGAATATCCAAGCCGCCGTCTTTTGACGGACGCCCCTTTGGGCATTCCCCGCGCGCGCTGCAGAGCGCGCAGCGGGGAAGCTCTGTGTTGGCCGTGTCCCTTGAACACGGGCAATCACTGATCGCGGCGAACGGCCAATCAGAGTGGCCGTTTGCGATGCGATCTGCGCGGCGAATGAGAGATGATCTCATATAGATCATCTCTCATTGCCGTTTTACACAGAGACAGCGTCCTGTCTCTGGAGAGGAGGAGCCCGATCTGTGTTCCTTGTACATAGGGACACAGATCGGTCACCCCCCCCCCAGTCACCCCCCCCTCCCCCCACAGTTAGAACACACCTAGGATACACATTTAACCCCTTCCTCACCCCCTAGTGTTAACCCCTTCACTGCCAGTCACATTTATACAGTAATTAGTGCATATTTATAGCACTGATCGCTGTATAAATGTGAATGGCGCCAAAAATGTGCCAAAAGTGTCCGATGTGTCCGCCGCAATATCGCAGTCCCAATAAAAATCGCAGATTGGCGCCGTTAGTAGTAAAAAAAATAATAATAATTCTGTCCCCTATTTTGTAGACGCTATAACTTTTGCGCAAACCAGTCGCTTATTGCGATTTTTTTTTTCCAAAAATATGTAGAAGAAAAGTATCGGCACAAACTGAGGAAAAAATGTGTTTTTTTTTTTTAAATTGGGATATTTATTGCAGCAACAAGTACAAAATATTAATATTTTTTTCAAAATTGTCGTTCTATTTCTGTTTATAGCGCAAAAAATAAAAACCGCCGAGAAATCTCTATTTGTGGGGGAAAAAAGGACGCCAATTTTGTTTGGGAGCCGCGTCGCACGACCGCGCAATTGTCAGTTAAAGCGACGCAGCGCCGGAAGCTGAAATTTCACCTGTGCAGGAGGGGGGTTAAATGTTACACGCCCACTTCCACCTACTTTGACTTACGTCGGCTCACGCCTACGACTATACGCTACTCCGGCGCAACGTTGGGCGCATTTTGTTTGTGAATTCCATGCTCGACTCTCAGCGTTGCGCCGGCGTAGCGTAAAGAAGATGCGCCGAGGTACGTGAATCTACCTGAATGTGTACAGCGCCTCCATGAAGTATTCAAGGAAACAACCACCCCCCCCCCCCCCCGCGGCACCTCAGAATCCCCCCCACTGTCTGTAGATCCACCGGAACTTACCCCAGGCAGCGGGCAATTCTGGCAGCAGTGGGCATCAATTATCGATGGGCACATCGGTCAGTGGCAAAGATCAGGCATAAGCGACACAATAGGCATCGGCGGGGAACAGACAACGGCAGGCACATCGGGCAACGGTGGGGATTGGGCACCAGCGGGCACAGGCAGCGGTCGGGTACGGGTGTAAGTGAGGATCAGGCATCGGGGGGCACATCGGGCAGCAGCAACAATCGTGCATCGGTGTGTATCAGGCATCATGGGATCGGCATCGGCAGGTACATCGGGCAGCGGCAGGGATCAGGCAGCGGTGGGCACATCAGGCAGTGCTGGAGATCGTGCATCAGGCTTCAGTGGGCACATTGAGCAGTGGCAGGGATCAGGCGTCGGCAGGGATCAGGCATTGGCGGGCACATCGGACAGCGGCAGGGATCAGCGGGATCAGGCATCGGTGGGCACATTCCGAAACCATCCCGGACCATCCTGAACCATCCTGGACCATCCCGGACCATCCTGAACCATCCCAGACTATCCCGGACCATCCTGAACCATCCCGGACCATCCTGAACCATCCTGAACCATCCCGGACCATCCTGAACCATCCCAGACTATCCCGAACCATCCTGAACCATCCTGGACCATCCCGAACCATCCCAGACTATCCCGAACCATCCTGAACCATCCTGGACCATCCCGAACCATCCCAGTCCATCCCGGACCATCCTGAACCATCCCAGACCATCCCGGACTATCCCGGACCATCCTGAACCATCCCAGACCATCCTGGACCATCCTGAACCATCCCAGACCATCCTGG
The DNA here is from genome assembly GCA_029574335.1 of Rana kukunoris. Taxonomy (NCBI): domain Eukaryota; kingdom Metazoa; phylum Chordata; class Amphibia; order Anura; family Ranidae; genus Rana; species Rana kukunoris. The sequence goes on along the minus strand of JAJQKJ010002380.1, from coordinate 124,589 downwards.
ACCATCCTGAACTATCCCAGACCATCCCGGACCATCCTAGACCATCCTGAACCATCCCAGACCATCCCGGACCATCCAAGACCATCCTGAACCATCCCAAACCATCCCAGACCATCCCGGACCATCCCAGACCATCCTGAACTATCCCAGACCATCCCGGACCATCCTGAGCCATCCCAGACCATCCCAGACCATCCCGGACCATCCTGAACCATCCCGAACCATCCCAGACCATCCCGGACCATCCCAGACCATCCTGAACTATCCCAAACCATCCCGGACCATCCTGAACCATCCCAGACCATCCTGAACCATCCCAGACCATCCCAGACCATCCTGAACCATCCCAGACCATCCCGGACCATCCTGAACCATCCCGGACCATCCTGAACTATCCCAGACCATCCCGGACCATCCCGGACCATCCTGAACCATCCTGAACTATTCCGGACCATCCTGAACCATCCCGACCAACCCAGACCATCCCGGACCATCCTGAACCATCCCGGACCATCCCGGACCATCCCGTAACAATTCCGGACCATCCTGAAGCATCCCGGACCAGCCCCCAGCCTGTGACTGGACAGTAAAAGGAGAAGCGAAGCAGTGATGAGCTCTGTCACTCTGCTCTCCCCTCCTATCAGTGTGCTTCTTGTGAGAACATTACCTGATTACCTGGTTCCTTGTGCTCCTTCCCCCATCCTGAGCTCTGAGAATGTGAGTTCTTTATTCACGTTAGGGAGGCACAGGGGTACAGATCACCCCAACCCCAGGAAAATGTTTTTTCTTTATTAGTGTGGAGCGACATGAGGATGTTTGTGGTGTTTGTGGCCCTCCGGGGCCCGGCTGGGGGGGGGGGGGATTTCCCATCCAATGAATGTCAGAGTGACAGCCACATCTCATGCAGGAGGAAAAGATCCATCAAATAATAATAAATCACCTTTTCTACAAGGAGGAGACCGTCACTGACACCCGCTGGTGGAGAGCGGAATTACAGCATTGAGATCAGTGAGTCCCCTGCAGAGCATTGCGATCAGTGAGTCCCCTGCAGAACATTGAGATCAGTGAGTCCCCTGCAGAGCATTGCGATCAGCGAGTCCCCTGCAGAGCATTGAGATCAGTGAGTCCCCTGCAGAGCATTGAGATCAGTGAGTCCCCTGCAGAACATTGCGATCAGTGAGTCCCCTGCAGAGCATTGCGATCAGTGAGTCCCCTGCAGAACATTGCGATCAGTGAGTCCCCTGCAGAGCATTGCGATCAGTGAGTCCCCTGCAGAGCATTGCGATCAGTGAGTCCCCTGCAGAACATTGCGATCAGCGCGTCCCCTGCAGAACATTGAGATCAGTGAGTCCCCTGCAGAACATTGAGATCAGTGAGTCCCCTGCAGAGCATTGCGATCAGTGAGTCCCCTGCAGAACATTGCGATCAGTGAGTCCCCTGCAGAACATTGCGATCAGTGAGTCCCCTGCAGAACATTGCGATCAGTGAGTCCCCTGCAGAACATTGCGATCAGTGAGTCCCCTGCAGAACATTGCAATCAGCGCGTCCCCTGCAGAGCATTGCGATCAGTGAGTCCCCTGCAGAGCATTGCGATCAGTGAGTCCCCTGCAGAACATTGAGATCAGTGAGTCCCCTGCAGAGCATTGAGATCAGTGAGTCCCCTGCAGAGCATTGAGATCAGTGAGTCCCCTGCAGAGCATTGAGATCAGTGAGTCCCCTGCAGAGCATTGCGATCAGCGAGTCCCCTGCAGAGCATTGCGATCAGCGAGTCCCCTGCAGAGCATTGCGATCAGCGAGTCCCCTGCAGAGCATTGAGATCAGCGAGTCCCCTGCAGAGCATTGAGATCAGTGAGTCCCCTGCAGAACATTGCGATCAGTGAGTCCCCTGCAGAGCATTGCGATCAGTGAGTCCCCTGCAGAACATTGCGATCAGTGAGTCCCCTGCAGAGCATTGCGATCAGTGAGTCCCCTGCAGAGCATTGCGATCAGTGAGTCCCCTGCAGAACATTGCGATCAGCGCGTCCCCTGCAGAACATTGAGATCAGTGAGTCCCCTGCAGAACATTGAGATCAGTGAGTCCCCTGCAGAGCATTGCGATCAGTGAGTCCCCTGCAGAACATTGCGATCAGTGAGTCCCCTGCAGAACATTGCGATCAGTGAGTCCCCTGCAGAACATTGCGATCAGTGAGTCCCCTGCAGAACATTGCGATCAGTGAGTCCCCTGCAGAACATTGCGATCAGCGCGTCCCCTGCAGAGCATTGCGATCAGTGAGTCCCCTGCAGAGCATTGCGATCAGTGAGTCCCCTGCAGAACATTGAGATCAGTGAGTCCCCTGCAGAGCATTGAGATCAGTGAGTCCCCTGCAGAGCATTGAGATCAGTGAGTCCCCTGCAGAGCATTGAGATCAGTGAGTCCCCTGCAGAACATTGCGATCAGTGAGTCCCCTGCAGAACATTGCGATCAGTGAGTCCCCTGCAGAGCATTGCGATCAGTGAGTCCCCTGCAGAACATTGCGATCAGTGAGTCCCCTGCAGAGCATTGCGATCAGTGAGTCCCCTGCAGAACATTGCGATCAGTGAGTCCCCTGCAGAACACTGCGATCAGTGAGTCCCCTGCAGAGCATTGAGATCAGTGAGTCCCCTGCAGAGCATTGAGATCAGTGAGTCCCCTGCAGAGCATTGAGATCAGTGAGTCCCCTGCAGAGCATTGAGATCAGCGAGTCCCCTGCAGAGCATTGCGATCAGCGAGTCCCCTGCAGAGCATTGCGATCAGCGCGTCCCCTGCAGAGCATTGCGATCAGCGCGTCCCCTGCAGAGCATTGCGATCAGTGAGTCCCCTGCAGAGCATTGAGATCAGTGAGTCCCCTGCAGAGCATTGAGATCAGTGAGTCCCCTGCAGAACATTGCGATCAGTGAGTCCCCTGCAGAGCATTGAGATCAGTGAGTCCCCTGCAGAACATTGCGATCAGTGAGTCCCCTGCAGAACATTGCGATCAGTGAGTCCCCTGCAGAACATTGCGATCAGTGAGTCCCCTGCAGAACATTGCGATCAGCGCGTCCCCTGCAGAGCATTGCGATCAGTGAGTCCCCTGCAGAGCATTGCGATCAGTGAGTCCCCTGCAGAACATTGCGATCAGCGCGTCCCCTGCAGAGCATTGCGATCAGCGCGTCCCCTGCAGAGCATTGCGATCAGCGCGTCCCCTGCAGAGCATTGCGATCAGTGAGTCCCCTGCAGAGCATTGCGATCAGTGAGTCCCCTGCAGAGCATTGCGATCAGTGAGTCCCCTGCAGAGCATTGAGATCAGTGAGTCCCCTGCAGAACATTGCGATCAGTGAGTCCCCTGCAGAACATTGCGATCAGTGAGTCCCCTGCAGAACATTGGATCTACATGGCAGATGGGATGAGTAGTCTTCCTTTTCACCGATCCCTCGAATTGGGTGCCATGGCTGTATGATAGGAAGGGGGTGTGACTTACCGGTGCTGTGGATGTCTATGGATACACACAGCCCTGCTGAAGAGCACATACACATAGGTGCCCCCTTATTACCGGCTTGCTATGGGAGGAGCCCGAAGGGGGAGGGGCATTATGCAATATATCCCAAAAAAATGATGTACGTGGGAGGAGTCTGTGATACTTATGTACATGGGAGGAGCCTGTGATACTTATGCACATGGGAGGAGCCTGTGATACTTATGTACATGGGAGGAGCCTGTGATACTTATATACATGGGAGGAGCCTGTGATACTTATGTACGTGGGAGGAGCCTGAGATACTTATGTACATGGGAGGAGCCTGTGATACTTATGTACATGGGAGGAGCCTGTGATACTTATGTACATGGGAGGAGCCTGTGATACTTATGTACGTGGGATCGGCCTGTGATACTTATGTACGTGGGAGGAGCCTGTGATACTTATGTACGTGGGAGGAGTCTGTGATACTTATGTACGTGGGAGGAGTCTGTGATACTTATGTACGTGGGAGGAGTCTGTGATACTTATGTACATGGGAGGAGCCTGTGATACTTATGTACATGGGAGGAGCCTGTGATACTTATGTACATGGGAGGAGCCTGTGATACTTATGTACATGGGAGGAGCCTGTGATACTTATGTACATGGGAGGAGTCCGTGATACTTATGTACATGGGAGGAGCCTCTGATACTTATGTATGTGGGAGGAGCCTGACATACTTATGTACATGGGAGGAGCCTGAGATACTTATGTACGTGGGATCGGCCTGTGATACTTATGTACGTGGGAGGAGTCTGTGATACTTATGTACGTGGGAGGAGCCTGTGATACTTATGTACATGGGAGGAGCCTGTGATACTTATGTACATGGGAGGAGCCTGTGATACTTATGTACATGGGAGGAGCCTGTGATACTTATGTACATGGGAGGAGCCTGTGATACTTATGTACATGGGAGGAGCCTGAGATACTTATGTACATGGGAGGAGCCTGTGATACTTATGTACATGGGAGGAGCCTGTGATACTTATGTACATGGGAGGAGCCTGTGATACTTATGTACATGGGAGGAGCCTGTGATACTTATGTACATGGGAGGAGTCCGTGATACTTATGTACATGGGAGGAGCCTCTGATACTTATGTATGTGGGAGGAGCCTGACATACTTATGTACATGGGAGGAGCCTGAGATACTTATGTACGTGGGATCGGCCTGTGATACTTATGTACGTGGGAGGAGTCTGTGATACTTATGTACGTGGGAGGAGCCTGTGATACTTATGTACATGGGAGGAGCCTGTGATACTTATGTACATGGGAGGAGCCTGTGATACTTATGTACATGGGAGGAGCCTGTGATACTTATGTACATGGGAGGAGCCTGTGATACTTATGTACATGGGAGGAGCCTGAGATACTTATGTACATGGGAGGAGCCTGAGATACTTATGTACATGGGAGGAGCCTGTGATACTTATGTACGTGGGATCGGCCTGTGATACTTATGTACGTGGGAGGAGCCTGTTAAAACTTATGTACGTGGGATCGGCCTGTGATACTTATGTACGTGGGAGGAGCCTGTGATACTTATGTACGTGGGAGGAGCCTGTGATACTTATGTACGTGGGAGGAGCCTGTGATACTTATGTACATGGGAGGAGCCTGTGATACTTATGTACATGGGAGGAGCCTGTGATACTTATGTACATGGGAGGAGCCTGTGATACTTATGTACATGGGAGGAGCCTGTGATACTTATGTACATGGGAGGAGCCTGTGATACTTATGTACATGGGAGGAGCCTGTGATACTTATGTACAGGGAGGAGCCTGTGATACTTATGTACATGGGAGGAGCCTGTGATACTTATGTACATGGGAGGAGCCTGTGATACTTATGTACATGGGAGGAGCCTGTGATACTTATGTACATGGGAGGAGCCTGTGATACTTATGTACATGGGAGGAGCCTGTGATACTTATGTACATGGGAGGAGCCTGTGATACTTATGTACAGGGAGGAGCCTGTGATACTTATGTACATGGGAGGAGCCTGTGATACTTATGTACAGGGAGGAGCCTGTGATACTTATGTACATGGGAGGAGCCTGTGATACTTATGTACAGGGAGGAGCCTGTGATACTTATGTACATGGGAGTTCAGCTAAACAGGGAGAGAAGGAGACTCCCGGAACAGGAAGCTCAGAACAATGTAACGTCTTTTTTAATTGGTAGTTGAGATGTGAAATGCAGGAATCTGGGACACCGGTGCCAATTTCTTATTTCCAGGAAATCTCTGATGCGGTTCCAACACTCGGGACCTTCCGCCGGAGGCTTTTCTTCTGGATTTCAGGTGAGCCGGTTCTGCAGTCTGTGTGACCGACCCGAATCATTTGTATTCTCTATATACAGCGCGTATAGAAACCCCGTGCAACTTCTAACATCCGAGCGAAAGGTAGAACACCGACATGTCCGGAAAACAGAATCACTGAGTTGGAAAAAGGACCCCCCCTAAAAATGACTTGTAAACTCAATCAGGTGTCAATGGCACACAAAGCCAGCAGTGTCACGAGGGTTGGTGTCACCTGGGGCGGTAAAACATGGTGTGTCACACATTTCACAGAGCCTGTCTTCTGAGAGGAGGGGTTTAACCACTTCCCGCCCGGCCAATAGCAGATTTACGGCCGGGAAGTGGTTATGAAATCGTGACTAGCCGTTCTCAAATGTCTAGCACGATTTCAATGCCGCGCGCGCCCGTGGGGGCGCGCAGCGCGGCGATCAGTGATGCGGGGTGTCAGTCTGACACCCTGCACCTCCGATCTCGGTAACGAGTCTCCGGCGGAGCCTCGTTACCACGTGATCAGCCGTGTCCAATCACGGCTGATCACGATGTAAACAGGAAGAGCCGCCGACGGCTCTTCCTCACTCGCGTCTGACAGACGCGAGTAGAGGAGAGCCGATCAGCGGCTCTCGTGACAGGGGGGGTTCGCGCTGATTGTTTATCAGCGCAGCCCCCCCTCGGATCGCCACACTAGACCACCAGGGTACTAAAAAAAAAAAAAGACAACAAAAAAAAAAAGGGGCAGTAAAAAAAAAATGATGCCAATCAGTGCCCACACATGGGCACTGATTGGCAACATTGATCCATCAGTGCCACCCCTCAGTGATCATCAGTGCCACCCCAGTGTCTGTCAGTGCCAATCCATGCCCAGTGCCCACCTATCAGTGCCCACCTGTGCCACCTATCAGTGCCCACCTGTGCCACCTATCAGTGCCCATCTGTGCCACCTATGAGTGCCCATCTGTGCCGCCTATGAGTGCCCATCTGTGCCGCCTATGAGTGCCCAGTGCCGCCTATGAGTGCCCATCAGTGCCGCCCATGAGTGCCCATCAGTGCCCCATACCAGCGCCGCCTATCAGTGCCCATCAGTGCTACCTAATCGGTGATCAAATACCACCAAAAGAAAGCTCTATTTGTGGGGGAAAAAGGACGCCAATTTTGTTTGGGAGCCACGTTGCACGACCGCGCAATTGTCATTCAAATTGCGACAGTGCTGAAAGCTGAAAATTGGCTTGGGCGGGAAGGTGCGTAAGTGCCCGGTATGGAAGTGGTTAAGGAGGCGGGGTTAGTACAGGAATCAGCAAGGTACCATGGGATATGTAGTCCTTAGGAATGGAGGAGAAGCTGCAAAGCATGCTGGGAGTCCAGGAAGTTGTAGAAAGAGACGGGCAGCGAAGGAGAGTGGTAAAGTAATCTTATATTGCATTGTCGGCCAGTACTGTATTAAGGTTTTGTGCTGCCCTAAGCCTGACTAATCTCGTGACCCCCTAATTTAAATATGACCCACCCCTTCCTCTCAAGGCCACACCTCTTTCTGTTAAAGAACCACCCTGAAATTTTTGAGTGGGGACACTCGTTCTGAGGGCCTGTGAGGGGGGGGTGGATTCCCTTCATTTGCATAGATTTCTTCTCACTTCCTGTTTGGCTATGGGGGCAGGAAGTGAAGGGAAATCTCTGCAATGGGACAGGGATGGTAAAAAATAAACTGACAGGGGACTGTAACCCCCCCCCCCCCCTTACTCTTTTCAAAATGAAAAATAAGTGTTAAATGTTACAGTTAACACTAAAAGTGAGAAATGGCAAAAAATCGGAAAAAGCAAATAGCACTAAAAGATGAATAAAACAAAACTCCCCGGGGAAATAGTAAAAGCCGCGCTGCGCTCAAACACAACAATAAATAAAACCGACAAAAATGATGTCACAAAACATAAATATCACCAGCAAAGAGGCCAAGTAACCAAAAAAAAAATGGTCACTGTCCCTTTAAATGACACAGGGCAATAATGTGCAGAAATATTGTGTGTGACGCAGCGAGTAATTCGATCGCTCGGATCGTCTCTATGTCATGTGACCGTCCCTGAGAAAAGGAGGATCGTCGTTCCTCTGGTGCCCACACATTGTACGACGATCCCCTCCGATCCTCCGCAGTGGTCACTCTTATAGTGTCACATTTATTGGCCTCGTACCGCCACCTAGTGGCAAACATACAAATCTGCACGTAGCCGACCACTAAAGACAAAACTCGGAGTAACGGAGGGGCCGGCTGTCACCCATCAGGTGTCCCATTGGGGAGGTTTCCCTTCACTTCCTGTCCCATATCCAGAACAGGAAGTGAGAGGAAATCCCTCCCAAGTGAGTGATCACGATGGAAACAGGAAGAGCCATTGATCGGCTTTTCCTCACTCATGTCTAACAGATGTGAGTAGAGGAGAGCCGATCGGCTGCTCTCCTGACCGGGGTTCAGGGATCGTTTCACAGTGCAGCCCCCCTCAGACGCCCACCCAGGACCACCAGAGGTATGCCAATCAGTGCCCATGCAGCTGCCAATCTGCGCCTATCCACAATGCCTGCCAGTGCCATCTATCAGTGCCCATCAGGGCTCCCTATCAGTACCCATCAGAGCAGCCTTTCAGTGCCACATATCAGTGCCCATCAGTGCTGCCTATCAATGCCCACCAGTGCTGCCTTTCATAGCCCACCAGTGCTGCCTTTCAATGCCCATCAGTGCCTATCGTCAGTGCCCAGTAGTGCTGCCTCATTGGTGCCGCCTTATCAGTACCCATCAGAGATCAGAGCAGCCTTTCAGTGCCACATATTAGTGCCCATCAGTGCTGCCTATCAATGCCCACCAGTGCTGCCTTTCAATGCCCATCAGTGCCTATCGTCAGTGCCCAGTAGTGCTGCCTCATTGGTGCCGCCTTATCAGTACCCATCAGAGCAGCCTTTCAGTGCCACATATCAGTGCCCATCAGTGATGCCTATCAATGCCCACCAGTGCTGCCTTTCAATGCCCATCAGTGCCTATTGTCAGTGCCCAGCAGTGCTGCCTCATCGGTGCCGCCTTATCAGTACCCATCAGAGCAGCCTTTCAGTGCCACATATCAGTGCCCATCAGTGCTGTCTATCAATGCCCACCAGTGCTGCCTATCAATGCCCATCAGTGCTGCCTCATTGGTGCCGCCTTATCAGTACCCATCAGAGCAGCCTTTCAGTGCCACATATCAATGCCCATCAGTGCCACATATCAGTGCCCATCTGTGCTGCCTATCAATGCCCATCGTCGGTGCCAACCAGTGCTGCCTATCAGTGCCCAGCAGTGCTGCCTCATCGGTGCCGCCTTATCAGTGCCCGTCAGTGAAGAAGAAAACTTACTTATTTACAACATTTTATAACAGAAACAAAATAAAAACATTTAAAAAGTATCTGTGTTTGTTTAACAAAAAATAAAAACCAGCAGAGGTGATAAAATACCACCGAGAGAAATCTCTATTCGTGGGAAGAAAATGATAACAATTGTGTTTGGGTGCAGCGTTGCACGACCGCGCAATTGTCATTCAAACAGCAACAGCGCTGAAAGCTGAAAATTGGCCTGGGGAAGGAAGGGGGTGAAAGTGTCCGGTAATTGGGGGGCAGGAAGGGGGTGAAAGTGCCCGGTATTGAGGGGTGCAGGAAGGGGTAAAAGTGCCTGGTATTGGGGGGAAGGAAGGGGGTGATAGTGCCTGGTATTGGGGGGAAGGAAGGGGGTGAGAGTGTCTGGTATTGGGGGGGGGGCAGGAAGGGGGTGAGAGTGTCTGGTATTGGGGGGGCAGGAAGGGGTGAGAGTGCCTGGTATTGGGGGGGCAGGAAGGGGTGAGAGTGCCTGGTATTGGGGGGAAAGAAGGGGTGAAAGTGCCTGGTATTGGGGGTGCAGGAAGGGGTAAAAGTGCCTGGTATTGGGGGGAAGGAAGGGGGTGAAAGTGCATAGTATTGGGGGGGCAGGAAGGGGGAGAAAGTGCATAGTATTGGGGGGGCAGGAAGGGGGTGAGAGTGCCTGGTAGTGGGGGGGCAGGAAGGGGGTGAGAGTGCCTGGTATTGGGGGGCAGGAAGGGGGTGAGAGTGCCTGGTATTGGGGGGAAGGAAGGGGGTGAGAGTGCCTGGTATTGGGGGGGGCAGGAAGGGGGTAAGAGTGCCTGGTATTGGGGGGGCAGGAAGGGGTGAGAGTGCCTGGTATTGGGGGGAAAGAAGGGGTGAAAGTGCCTGGTATTGGGGGTGCAGGAAGGGGTAAAAGTGCCTGGTATTGGGGGGAAGGAAGGGGGTGAAAGTGCATAGTATTGGGGGGGCAGGAAGGGGGAGAAAGTGCATAGTATTGGGGGGGCAGGAAGGGGGTGAGAGTGCCTGGTAGTGGGGGGGCAGGAAGGGGGTGAGAGTGCCTGGTATTGGGGGGGCAGGAAGGGGGTGAGAGTGCCTGGTATTGGGGGGGCAGGAAGGGGTGAGAGTGCCCAGTATTGGGGGGTGCAGGAAGGGGGGGTGTCCCGTATTGGGGAGTAGGAAGGGGGTGAAAGTGCCCGGTATTGGAGGGGTTAATGGGCTGTTTATTTCTATCCTGCTAGTTCTGGTCGGAGTTCTTCTTCAGGGTCTCGCGGGGGGGGGGGGGGGAATAATATGAATCATGTGATGTGAGCGCCTGATCCTCGGCGGCACGTATCGCAGATTTCATCCTATAAACACCTTTCACCTTGAGGAAAGTTTCCTATCCCCGGAGACCCGACACTAATCATTAACAGTCCCCCCTCCCCCCCCCGCATCTCATTACTACAGGTGTATAATAATAATCCTATGCCTTGGTGTCTGGGGGGGGGATGGGGTGGTGTGACCTCACAGGTCATGTGATGTACACAAACAGCGCAGGCGCATGCACGTGATCCACGACTCTCTGATGTCACTGATAATAAAGAATATTGGGGGCAATAAATGAAAGTTTGTCCTGAATAATTATCTCCGGAGCCGTCAATTCACAAAACTTTATTTATACACAAAGGGCCAGATTCAGGTAGAGTTAGGCTGGAGTATCCAGTGACCTGCCAGCCTAACTGTCACTTTAAGCCGGCGTTTCTATAACCATAAAACAAGAAACGCCGGGTTGGAGTTCCGATGCGAGCGGTGTAATTGAATTTCGCCATCGCATCATTACTTCAACTTAAAAATGGCGCCGGGGGCGTTCCCGCTGATTAACGCTGAAAAAATATGTTAATCAGCGGGAGTCGGAAATTCACGATCGTATTCGGGCGCGACGCAGTGACTTTCCGACGTTTCCGTAAGCGATACGCGACGTAAAGATAAAGCAGCCCCCTAGTGGAGTATCCTATGTTAAGTATAGGCGTCGTCATCGCGTCGGCAAAAAAAAAAATTGCGTCGCTTGCGTAAAACGTCCATGAATGGGGATTTGACGTCATTGACGTTCACTGACAGAATTTGGAGCATGCGCACTGGGATGCATTGACACTCGACGCATGCGCAGTATGTTCGCCGCGGGATCGCGCTTAGTTTAAATAATACACGCCCCCGTACCCGCCCAATTTGAATTCCGCCGGCTGATTTACGATGCGCTGCCGCAACTTTAGGAGCAAGTGCTTCATGAATAACAGCACTTGCTCCTAAAATTTCTGCAGCGTAACGCAAATGAGAAGCGTTACTCCGGAGCAAAGATGCGCCAATCTACCTGAATCTGGCCCATAGTGTGCAAATGTTTATTATTTATATATAAAACCTGAAGAATAATAATAATATTAACCCTCCGGAGGAACTCTGATGAAGGAACCCCCTGAAGGGCGATCTTCTTATCTCCTCGGCCATCTTTATGTAGAGACACAATTCTTTATATCCGATCCTCAGAGAGTTCTGTGCCATGAGGGGCCATGTTGTGTAGTGAGTGTACATGGGGGGGAGGGGTGTACACAGGGGGGAGGGGTCTTTGTATCTCCAATGTTGTGTAGTGAGTGTACATGGGGGGGAGGGGTGTACACTAGGGTGACCAGACGTCCCCGATTTCCGGGGACAGTCCCCTGATTGAGGACTCTGTCCCCGGTCCGTGTCTGTCCCCGGATCTGTCCCCGGATTTAGGGGGGTGCCTATACTTCTGCTGACAGCCTAGCCCAAGCAGGACATGCAGCAATGAAAATATCTATCCAGCCTGGTTTAGATTGGTGGGCAAGCCAGGAGCGAACGGCCAGAAGTGACACTGACAGTGAGTGGACCTGTCAAGTCCAGGGTCTGATGTCGGGATGGGCGGGGCCGATATTTGCGGAGCTCCGCCCCCTTCTTCAGACAGCCCGTGCACAGACAAATAGCCTGTGTTTATGCATTGGCGGGCGGGGAGGAAGGTGACAGGGAGCAAGACCATTTGTAACTAGAGTATATGTGTCCACAACGGTGTATAATTCAGGTTTATTATACACCGCTGTGGGTACATATACACTAGTTACAAATGTTCCTGCCCTCTGCCACCTTTCTCCCCGCCCACCAATGCATAAACACAGGCTATTTGTTTGTGCACGGGCTGTCTGAAGAAGGGGGCGGAGCTCCGCAAATATCGGCCCCGCCCATCCCGACATCAGAGGTTGGCCAATACAGCTCCAATCACTCTCACTACTCAGGCAGGCTTTGGGCACGAATCGGAAACCCTGGGGGGGTGTCTTGGATGTCCAAATTAGAAACATGTCTGTCCAGCATCCTTTCCTGGGGAGCTACTGACCTCCCCTGCAGAACAACACCGACCAGCTGTACCCACCAATCACTGTACCCGCCAATCACTGCACCCACCAATCACTGCACCCGCCAATCACTGTACCCGCCAATCACTGCACCCACCAATCACTGTACCCACCAATCACTGCACCCACCAATCACTGTACCCACCAATCACTGTACCCGCCAATCACTGCACCCACCAATCACTGTACCCGCCAATCACTGCACCCACCAATCACTGTACCCACCAATCACTGTACCCACCAATCACTGTACCCGCCAATCACTGCACCCACCAATCACTGCACCCACCAATCACTGTACCCACCCACCAATCACTGTACCCACCAATCACTGCACCCGCACCCACCAATCACTGCACCCACCAATCACTGCACCCACCAATCACTGTACCCGCCAATCACTGCCAATCACTGCACCCACCAATCACTGTACCCGCCAATCACTGTACCCACCAATCACTGTACCCACCCACCCGCCAATCACTGTGTACCCACCAATCACTGCACCCACCAATCACTGCCAATCACTGCACCCACCAATCACTGCCAATCACTACCCACCAATCACTGTACAATCCGCACCCACCAATCACTGCACCCACCAATCACTGCACCCACCAATCACTGCACCCACCAATCACTGCACCCACCAATCACTGTACCCGCCAATCACTGCACCCACCAATCACTGTACCTGCACCCACCAATCACTGTACCCACCAATCACTGTACCCGCCAATCACTGCACCCACCAATCACTGTACCCGCCAATCACTGCACCCACCAATCACTGCACCCACCAATCACTGTACCCGCCAATCACTGCACCCACCAATCACTGTACCCACCAATCACTGTACCCGCCAATCACTGCACCCACCAATCACTGCACCCACCAATCACTGTACCCACCAATCACTGTACCCACCAATCACTGCACCCGCCAATCACTGCACCCACCAATCACTGCACCCACCAATCACTGTACCCGCCAATCACTGTACCCACCAATCACTGTACCCGCCAATCACTGTACCCACCAATCACTGTACCCACCAATCACTGTACCCGCCAATCACTGCACCCACCAATCACCCACCAATCACTGTACCCACCAATCACTGTACCCGCCAATCACTGTACCCACCAATCACTGCACCCACCAATCACTGCACCCACCAATCACTGCACCCACCAATCACTGTACCCGCCAATCACTGCACCCGCCAATCACTGCACCCACCAATCACTGTACCCGCCAATCACTGCACCCGCCAATCCACCCGCCAATCACTGTACCCACCAATCACTGCACCCACAATCCGTACCCACCAATCACTGCACCCACCAATCACTGCACCCACCAATCACTGTACCCGCCAATCACTGCACCCGCCAATCACTGTACCCGCCAATCACTGCACCCACCCGCCAATCACTGCCAATCACTACCCACCAATCACTGCACCCACCAATCACTGTACAATCCGCACCCACCAATCACTGTACCCACCAATCACTACCCACCAATCACTGCACCCACCAATCACTGCACTGCACCCACCAATCACTAATCACTGCACCCGCCAATCACTGCACCCACCAATCACTGTACCCACCAATCACTGCACCCACCAATCACTGTACCCGCCAATCACTGCCAATCACTGCACCCACCAATCACTGTACCCGCCAATCACTACAATCACTGCACCCACCAATCACTGTACCCGCCAATCACTGCACCAATCACTGTACAATCACTGCACCCACCAATCACTGTGCCAATCACTGTGCCAATCACTGCCAATCACTGCACCAATCACTGTACCCGCCAATCACTGCACCCACCAATCACTGTACCCACCAATCACTGCACCCACCAATCACTGTGCCAATCACTGCCAATCACTGCACCCACCAATCACTGTACCCACCAATCACTGCACCCACCAATCACTGCACCCACCAATCACTGTACAATCACTGCCAATCACTGCCAATCACCACCAATCACTGTACCCGCCAATCACTGCACACCACCAATCACTGTGCACCCACCAATCACTGTACCCGCCAATCACTGCACCAATCACTGTACCAATCACTGCACCAATCACTGTACCCGCCAATCACTGCACCCACCAATCACTGTACCCGCCAATCACTGCACCCACCAATCACTGTACCCACCAATCACTGCACCCACCAATCACTGCACCCACCAATCACTGCACCCACCAATCACTGCCAATCACTACCCACCAATCACTGCCAATCACTGCCAATCACACCCACCAATCACTGTACCCGCCAATCACTGCACCCACCAATCACTGTACCCGCCAATCACTGCACCCACCAATCACTGTACCCGCCAATCACCACCAATCACTGTACCCACCAATCACTGTACCCGCCAATCACTGCACCCACCAATCACTGCACCCACCAATCACTGTACCCACCAATCACTGTACCCACCAATCACTGCACCCGCCAATCACTGCACCCACCAATCACTGCACCCACCAATCACTGTACCCGCCAATCACTGTACCCACCAATCACTGTACCCGCCAATCACTGTACCCACCAATCACTGTACCCACCAATCACTGTACCCGCCAATCACTGCACCCACCAATCACTGTACCCACCAATCACTGTACCCACCAATCACTGTACCCGCCAATCACTGTACCCACCAATCACTGCACCCACCAATCACTGCACCCACCAATCACTGCACCCACCAATCACTGTACCCGCCAATCACTGTACCCGCCAATCACTGCACCCACCAATCACTGTACCCGCCAATCACTGCACCCGCCAATCACTGTACCCGCCAATCACTGTACCCACCAATCACTGCACCCACCAATCACTGTACCCACCAATCACTGCACCCACCAATCACTGCACCCACCAATCACTGTACCCGCCAATCACTGCACCCGCCAATCACTGTACCCGCCAATCACTGCACCCACCAATCACTGTACCCGCCAATCACTGCACCCGCCAATCACTGCACCCACCAATCACTGCACCCACCAATCACTGCACCCGCCAATCACTGTACCCGCCAATCACTGCACCCACCAATCACTGTACCCACCAATCACTGCACCCACCAATCACTGCACCCACCAATCACTGCACCCACCAATCACTGTACCCACTAATCACTGCACCCACCAATCACTGTACCCACCAATCACTGCACCCACCAATCACTGCACCCACCAATCACTGTACCCGCCAATCACTGCACCCACCAATCACTGTACCCGCCAATCACTGCACCCGCCAATCACTGTACCCGCCAATCACTGTACCCGCCAATCACTGCACCCGCCAATCACTGTACCCGCCAATCACTGCACCCACCAATCACTGTACCCGCCAATCACTGCACCCACCAATCACTGTACCCGCCAATCACTGTACCCGCCAATCACTGCACCCGCCAATCACTGTACCCGCCAATCACTGCACCCACCAATCACTGTACCCGCCAATCACTGCACCCACCAATCACTGTACCCACCAATCACTGCACCCACCAATCACTGCACCCACCAATCACTGCACCCACCAATCACTGTACCCACTAATCACTGCACCCACCAATCACTGTACCCACCAATCACTGCACCCACCAATCACTGCACCCACCAATCACTGTACCCACCAATCACTGTACCCGCCAATCACTGCACCCACCAATCACTGTACCCGCCAATCACTGCACCCACCAATCACTGTACCCGCCAATCACTGCACCCACCAATCACTGTACCCACCAATCACTGTACCCGCCAATCACTGTACCCGCCAATCACTGCACCCGCCAATCACTGTACCCACCAATCACTGTACCCGCCAATCACTGCACCCACCAATCACTGTACCCGCCAATCACTGCACCCACCAATCACTGTACCCGCCAATCACTGCACCCACCAATCACTGTACCCGCCAATCACTGCACCCACCAATCACTGTACCCGCCAATCACTGCACCCACCAATCACTGTACCCGCCAATCACTGCACCCACCAATCACTGTACCCGCCAATCACTGCACCCACCAATCACTGTACCCGCCAATCACTGTACCCGCCAATCACTGCACCCACCAATCACTGTACCCGCCAATCACTGTACCCGCCAATCACTGCACCCAGGCATTACACATCCTGAAGAGAGAAGGGGGAGCAGTGCAGTCACCAAGCAGAGACACAACCTCTGAAGACACGTTTGCTCACTCTTCTATCAAAACTCCATCTTAACTATCTCCACCAAGTCCTCAGGATCTCTGGAGCACACACAGATTGCATGCTGCATACCTTGGCATCCCCTCCCCCTCAGACACTGTAAGTAAGGCTACTCAGCTACCTACAACTTCTTTTTGTTAACTAATAATGTACCAGAACAGTCTTTGGGCCCCTTTCACACAGACCAGTGAAGGTGCGGTGGCGGTATAGTGGTGCGATCTTTAGCGCCACTATACTGTCGTATTTACCGTCATATTCGGCCGCTAGTGGTGCAGTTTTAACCCCCACAAGCGGTCGAAAAAGGGTTAACACCGCCGGCATTGGCAGAGTTCCGCCAAATTTTTGTCTTTTAAAAGTCAGCAGCTACAAATACTGCAGCTGCTGACTTTTAAACTAAGGACACTTCCCTGTCCATCGCGCCCGCAATATCAGCACCCAAAGCCAATCTGTCTCTCGGGTGCGCCATCTTCGGTAAGGGAATCAAGAAGTGAAGCCTTGCAGCTTCACTTCCTGGTTCCCTACTGCACAATCGGAATGGTCCCTGCTGTCTTCTTGGACCCGTGTGACTCACAGAACACAGCGGGGGGGAGTGGCGTAGATAACCGCAGATAATGTGGCTATCTTTGCCCAGAAGTTTGTTCTGCACTCCTATGACTGAAGTCCGCTGTCGGCTGATTATAACAGAGCTGGTACAGACTCTAGGAAGATTAAAGTCGCGATCCACCCAGATGCCTCACCAGCAGCTGGCTCAGCCTCTCAGTGTTCTGCCAAGAACCTGAGCCCCACCCCCTCCACAGCCCAGCACTCCAGTGAGCATTGGAGGGACAGAGCAGACAGTCACAGATCTCTGCTCAGAGCAAAGGGAAGAACTGAGTGTTCAGTGGTGTCTGATCACTCAGTTCTTAGTGTGGAGCCAGCAGGTGATATATGCAGTATCAGAGGGATGCCACATCGACCTAAGTATGTTTGTTTGTTTTTCCTTTAATTCCTGATTTTTTGTAAGTAATGTACTCCCAAACCTTGCACTCTGTACAACGCACTCCTGAATTTTTCACTCTGTATGTAATGCATGCCTGAACCTTGCACTCTGTACGCAGCATCCCCCTGAGCCCTGCACTCTGTACGCAGCATCCCCCTGAGCCCTGCACTCTGTACGCAGCATCCCCCTGAGCCCTGCACTCTGTACGCAGCATCCCCCTGAGCCCTGCACTCTGTACGCAGCATCCCCCTGAGCCCTGCACTCTGTACGCAGCATCCCCCTGAGCCCTGCACTCTGTACGCAGCATCCCCCTGAGCCCTGCACTCTGTATGCAGCATCCCCCTGAGCCCTGCACTCTGTACGTAGCATCCCCCTGAGCCCTGCACTCTGTACGTAGCATCCCCCTGAGCCCTGCACTCTGTACGTAGCACCCCCTTGAGCCCTGCACTCTGTACGTAGCACCCCCCTGAGCCCTGCATGTAGCACCCCCTGAGCCCTGCACTCTGTATGTAGCATCCCCCTGAGCCCTGCACTTTGTATGTAGCATCCTTCTGAGCCCCGCAGCCTGCACGTATCATCCCCCTGAATCCTGCATGTAGCATCCCCCTGCATGTTGCATCTTCCTTAGCTCTGCACGAATCATCCTTTTGAGCCCTGCTCATAGCATCCCCCTGAGTCCTGCAAATAGCATCCTCCTGAGCCCTGCACCCTGCACATAGAATCCTCTTGCACCCTGCACGTAGCATCCTCCTGAGCCCTGCACCCTGCACATAGAATCCTTTTGCACCCTGCATTTAGCATCCTCTTGAGCCCTGCACCCTGCACGTAGCATCATCCTGAGCCCTGCACAAATCATCCTCCTGAGCCCTGCACCCTGCACTTAGCAACCTCCTGAGCCCTCCATGTAGCATCCTCCTGAGCACTGCACCCTGCACGTAGCATCCTCCTGAGCCCCCCATGTAGCATCCTCCTGAGCCCTAAACCCTGCACGTAGCATCCTCCTGAGCCCTGCACATAGAATCCTCTTGCACCCTGCACGTAGCATCCCCCTAAACCCTGCACCTAGCATCCCCCTGAACCCTGCACGTACCACCAGCATAAAGGGGGTACACTGACCACCAGCATACATGGCCAGTGGTTACCAGTATAGAGAAGTAGTATAGAGAAGACATAACAAATCAAGTAAAACCACAGCCATTCAACAAAAAAAATCTCAAAAGCAATACGAGAATCTTATTAGCTGGTTCCCTTATCTAACACAAATCAATAAAAAGCAAGAAATGCAGCACTCCCCTACACTGCATCTATTAAAGTATACAAATGGATTTATAAGTGCGATGGTAACACCTATAAATGAATATCCAAAGCAAATCAACCAATGTATTGTAATATGACTATAGTATCACTGGTGTCACCCCCATTTGCAAAAATATTTTGAGAAATTGCAGAGCTTTAATGTGCAAATAATGGTGTAACCCCCCCCCCCCCCCTATATATAATTATAATAACAGAGATGCAAATCAAGCAGTGTATTAGAACATAGTAGTGATGGTGTCACCCTCTCTGAAAAAGGTAAGAATTATTGTAGAGCTGCAATGTGCAAATCGTGATGAAACCCCCCGATATATAATCAAAATAAAATGTACAATTGATGTACAGGGGGATAGGGGGTTTCACTACGATTTGCACATTGCAGCTCTACAATAATTCTTACCTTTTTCAGAGAGGGTGACACCATCACTACTATGTTCTAATACACTGCTTGATTTGCATCTCTGTTATTATAATTATATATAGGGGGGGTTACATCATTATTTGTACATTGAAGCTCTGCAATTTCTCAAAATATTTTTGCAGGGGAATGATACCATCACTACTATATTGCAATACATTGGTTGATTTGCACTGGATATTACTTTATAGGTGTTACCATTGCACTTATAAGTCCATTTTTAGAATTGTATAAAGGAAGTGTAGAGTTGTGTTGCATTTTTTGGATTTTTATTGGTATATGGAGGCCAGGATATACTGATCACCATTGTACGCCATGAAGAATCCTCCACTTTCTGACTGCAGCAACTTGCTGGCCACGCCCACAGGTAGCACACCACATTAGCGCCCTCACTTTTACCACAAGCACCACCATAGCACCTCCAAAAAAATTGTCTGGAGCCGCCCCTGCCCAGATTGGATTTTAGTTTAGCTGCCTCATCCCTCCAAGGTTTTTCTCTAGCTTATCTTCTTAACATTTAGTAGTCATATCCCCAAAAATTCTAAGAAGTATTTTTTTTTTTATCTCGTGGAGGAAGTGTGAGAAACAACATGTATATCATAGAATCATTCCACAAACACATACACTGCATATATCAATTTAGGAAAATATGCTTATAGAATAGTTTACCTTTTGCCAATACGTTTTTTTTTTTTAAATGTCCCCGGATTTCATTTTAAAAATCTGGTCACCTTAGTGTACACAGGGGGGAGGGGTTGTGTAGTGAGTGTACATGGGGGGGAGGGGTGTACACAGGGGGAGGGGTCTTTGTATCTCCAATGTTGTGTAGTGAGTGTACATGGGGGGGAGGGGTGTACACAGGGGGAGGGGTCTTTGTATCTACAATGTTATGTAGTGAGTGTACAGCTTGTATAACGGTGTAAACTTGCTGTCCCCTCGAAATAACTCACCACACCGCCATTAATGTCTAAACTGCTGACAACAAAAGTGGGGACACCCCTAAGTGAAAATGTCCAAATTGGGCCCCAATTAGCCATTTTCCCTCCCCCGGTGTCATGTGACTCGTTAGTGTTACAAGGTCTCAGGTGTGATAAATTTGGTGTTATCGCTCTCACTCTCTCATACTGGTCACTGCAAATTTACATTGTTATACAAGCTGTACACTCACTACACAACATTGTAGATACAAAGACCCCTCCCCCCTGTGTACACCCACCCCTCCCCCCCATGTACACTCACTACACAACATTGTAGATACAAAGACCCCTCCCCCTGTGTACACCCCTCCCCCCATACACACTCACTACACAACATTGTACATACAAAGACTCCTCCCCCTGTGTACACCCCTCCCCCCATATACACTCACTACACAACATTGTACATACAAAGACTCCTCCCCCTGTGTACACCCCTCCCCCCATATACACTCACTACACAACATTGTACATACAAAGACCCCTCCCCCTGTGTACACCCCTCCCCCCATGTACACTCACTACACAACATTGGAGATACAAAAACCCCTCCCCCCATGTACACCCCTCCCCCCATGTACACTCACTACACAACATTGTAGATACAAAGACCCCTCTCCCTGTGTACACCCCTCCCCCCCCATGTACACTCACTACATAACATTGGAGATACAAAGACCCCTCCCCCTGTGTACACCCCTCCCCCCCCCCCCCCATGTACACTCACTACACATCATTGGAGATACAAAATGTCATTTCTTCAGTGTTGTCACATGAAAAGATTTACACAAATGTGACCGAGGGGTGTACTTATTTTTGTGAGATCCTGTAGGTGTCCCAGTCCACCGATGATAGCAAATCAGGGCCGCTGGAGGAGAAGCTCCGGGACCCCGTGGGTATAGGGCGGAAGTGATGTCAGCTTGTGGGCGGGCCTCTTCTTCATCTCCTCCCGCCCTGTCAGTGCCTCCAGTGGCCGCGATTTGCTGCCATCTGTGGACCGGGACACAGGGCCACCATCAGGGGGGTACAGGCATTACACCTGTAAGGTGTCCCCAGGGGCCCGGCTGGCCCCCCTCCAGTTTATTTTTTTTATTTTAATTGATTTATTTTTTGCATTACACCTGTAGGGGCCCGATAGTCCCCAGGGGCCCGGGTTGCCCCCCTCCTGTTGCATTACACCTGTAGGGGCCCGATAGTCCCCAGGGGCCCGGGTTGCCCCCCTCCTGTTGCATTACACCTGTAGGGGCCGATGGAATCCGATCCTTCTGTGACTTTTTAGGCAGAAAACGAGAAACAAGAAACATGAAGAAATGTTGCGGAGTGACGCCGACTTTCCCATTCTGCCTTCCGCGGAACGTCGGTGTCTGCTGGGGGCCGCCATATGGTGAGATATTTATGGGGGTCCCGGGGGGGGGGGGCGAGGCGACTGTTTCCATAATTATGATGAATAATACAGAACACAGAGCGAGTCCGGCGCAGAGAATCCGACATCTGAGTCTGGTGCCGCGCACACGCCATCATTTTCGGCATGGAAGAAAACAACGTTTTTAAAAGCGTCATATAAAATGATGGTGTGTGGGCTTCAAAAAAAAATAATTCGACCACGCTGCATTTTTTAACGTTGGTTTTAAAAAATGTTGTTTTTCGGGTTGTAAAAAAATGATGGTGTGTGGGCTAAAACGACGTTCTAAACCCGCGCATGCTCAGAAGCAAGTTATGAGATGGGAGCTTGAATAGAACTCCCCCTTTAGAGTGCCGGCGTACGTGTCGTGCGTCACCGCGCTTTGCTCACCATGTTTTATCACGGTGGTGTGTGGGCGGCATTGGGGGTTCTTCTCTTCTAGATTTATATCCGACCTTCCGCCAGCAGAATTCACTGATCTCTGTACTGAGGGACACGTCTGCCATCTAGTGGACAGGATGCAGATTGCAGGGACAGGGTTGGTCGGTTACATAGAAGTGACATTGTATTCTTTTTGTGATCAATTTTGTTGCCAGAATGAGAGAAAAACAAAAACTAAAAACTACAGAAACAGAAAACACCCTTTAAAGTTTAACTATTATTTATGAATCAGCACAAGGGACAGAACTTACACTGAATGAGAAATGTCCCTTGTGCTGGTGACTGCTCTCCTCATTCAAATATTCAGTCCCACACAAAAATTCCTGTTATACCTACCTACCCACCTATAGACCTACCTACCAATAGACCTACCTACCCACCTATAAACCTACCTACATATGGACCTACCTATAGACCTACCTACCTATAGACCTACCTACCCACCTATAGACCTACCTACCAATAGACCTACGTACCCACCTATAGACCTACCCACCTATAGACCTACCTACCCACCTATAGACCTACCTACCAATAGACCTACGTACCCACCTATAGACCTACCTACATATGGACCTACCTATAGACCTACCTACCTATAGACCTACCTACCCACCTATAGACCTACCTACCCACCTATAGACCTACCTACCAATAGACCTACGTACCCACCTATAGACCTACCTACCTATAGACCTACCTACCCACCTATAGACCTACCTACCCACCTATAGACCTACCTACCAATAGACCTACGTACCCACCTATAGACCTACCTACATATGGACCTACCTATAGACCTACCTACCTATAGACCTACCTACCCACCTATAGACCTACCTACCCACCTATAGACCTACCTACCAATAGACCTACCTACCCACCTATAGACCTACCTACCCACCTATAGACCTACCTACCAATAGACCTACCTACCCACCTATAGACCTACCTACATATGGACCTACCTATAGACCTACCTACCTATAGACCTACCTACCCACCTATAGACCTACCTACCCACCTATAGACCTACCTACCAATAGACCTACGTACCCACCTATAGACCTACCTACATATGGACCTACCTATAGACCTACCTACCTATAGACCTACCTACCCACCTATAGACCTACCTACCCACCTATAGACCTACCTACCAATAGACCTACGTACCCACCTATAGACCTACCTACCTATAGACCTACCTACCCACCTATAGACCTACCTACCCACCTATAGACCTACCTACCAATAGACCTACGTACCCACCTATAGACCTACCTACATATGGACCTACCTATAGACCTACCTACCTATAGACCTACCTACCCACCTATAGACCTACCTACCCACCTATAGACCTACCTACCAATAGACCTACCTACCCACCTATAGACCTACCTACCCACCTATAGACCTACCTACCAATAGACCTACGTACCCACCAATAGACCTACCTACCTATAGACCTACCTACATATGGACCTACCTATAGACCTACCTATCTATAGACCTACCTACAAGTGGCGGCTGGTGCTCACATTTTTTGGGGGGGGCGCAAATGAAAAAAAAAATTGCAGCATTACTGTGCCATCAAACGCAGTCACTGTGCCCATCAATTGTCACTAGTGATGAGCGGAATACGCCATATTCGATTTCGCGATATTTCGCGAATATTTCGAAGAATATTCGCGAATATTTCGAAGAATATTCGCGAATATTCGTTAATATCGAATATTCGTGATATTTTATAAAAAAAAAAAAAATTGCGAAATTTCGCTATTGCGAAATTTTGCTATTGCGAAGTGAGTGCGAAATTTATTGCGAAATTTATTGCGAAATTTGAAAAATATATGAATATTCGAAATAGCGAATATTCGCCACGATATTTGAGTTATTCGCGAATACTCGAATATGCAATATTCGTAGCGAATATTCGCAATGCGAATATTCGTGAGCAACACTAATTGTCACCACTGTGCAATGCCATCAAACGCAACCACTGTGCCATCAATTGTCACCACTGTGCCATCAAACGCAACCACTGTGCCATCAATTGTCACCTGGTTTGCCGCTCTCTGTGCCCATTGTCGCCCCATTCCCTGTAAAATGCACTTACCTGACGCTTCCATGTCCTCCCTCGATGTCTTTTTCCGCCTTGGAGACCCTTCAGCCAATCAGGTTCCTGATAACCAGAATCCGGGAACCTGATTGGCTGAAACGGCCGTCCGTCTTATGCAAGGAACACAGGTTGCCTGCGCTCCGAGGATAGACACCTAAGAGCCGGAGGGCAATACTTGGAAAGCCTATTAGAGCCGCTGGCTTTGATAGGCAGTTCCCCTCAGCCAACCAGCTGCCGCTATTCAGGTAACCGGCGACCCATGTCCGGTTATATGAATAGACCAGGGAGCTGGCAACCAACATTAACATTTGTGCATATATGCATTAATGTGTGTTATTTGCGAGAGGAGGTGGCGCTACAGCGCCCTCTATAGACGGCCGTCAGAACTGCAGTTAAAATTTTGCAAAATAAAAGTTCTTAAAGGACCCGTTTTTTTTTATTGTGACTATGGGAGGGGAGGCGGCGCCCAGGCGTCCCTATATACGGGCCGCCACTGCTACCTACCTATAGACCTACCTACCTACCTATAGACCAACCTATGGACCTACCTGTCTAGCTACCCACATATAGACCTACCTACCTACCTAAAGATCTACCTACCTACCTATAGACCGCTATGGCTGCATATCACCATACACTTCACATGATATGAGTATTATCTCTTCGGGGGGGGTGATATTTTATAGGATTTACAGCTTTCCTTCTACATCTACAACTATAGAGAGAAAGGAGTCACCGCTCCAGGTGGGATCACTAAATGGTTACAGGTGGTGCAGGATACCGAGGGTGCTGGCGGTGCACTAAGCAAAATGAGGACAAAGAAAAATGGATAGCCGCACTCCAAAACCTCATGAATAAGCACTGATCCAGTGTGAAACGCGTCGGCTACTCCTTGTTTTCTACTGCTGTGACCCTATTTTTGTACATGCTGTCTATTAAATAAAAGACCACCCATCAGGTTTTGGAGTGCGGCTATCCATTTTTCTTTGTCCTCATTTTACATCTACAACTACTACCTTCTGCCCCTGTTACTACTACAGCTGTTACCTCTACAGATATTGGGCCAGATTCTCGTAGATCCGCGTATCTACGAGCGGGGCGTAGCGGAAGCCATTTACACTACACCGTCGCAACTTACTGGAGCAAGTGCCGTATTCTCCAAGCACTTGCTCCGTAATTTGCGGCGGCGTAGTCCAAATGGCCCGGCGTAAGGCCGCGTAATTCAAAGGGGGCGGCTAGTATTTAAATTAAACGCGCCCCCGCGTCGATCGAACTGCGCATGCGCCGGCCGTAAAAATAGCCCAGTGCGCATGCTCCAGCTCACGTCGGAAAACGTCAATGAAGCCGACGTGAGCGTCATTGACGCAAAGCCCTATTCGCGAACGGTTTGGTAAAACGACGGAAACGACGGAAAAAGACGACGCTGTCCCGACGCCATACTTAACATGGCGTACACCGGACCTTCGTAAACGTACCCCTCATATAGCAGGGGTAGGTTTACGCTTACGGAAACGACGGAAACGACGACAAGGCGGCGCAAAAACGTTTGGGAATCGGCGTATCAGGCTCGTTTGCATAGGCAAATGAGAAATCGACGTAAACGCCACCTAGCGGCCGGCGTAACATTACACTTAAGATCCGACGGTGTAAGTGACTTACGCCAGCCGGATCTTAGCGTAATTCCGGCGTATCTTGTTTTCTGGATAGATAACAATGATACGCCGGCGTAATTCTTTTGAGAATCTGGCCCACTAACTCTACAGCTCCTACATCTATTAGACACACAAGACCCAGCTGATGATTCATGGAAGGGACCTGCTGATCGGCTGTATCCAATCACAGCCCAGAGCCCTGTACAGAGGGAGCGATCTGTCTGTTTCTGTATCTGTACATATTTAACCCTTTTAGCGCCCCTAGATATTACCTAGGGATTGGCAGAGAGGGGTGGAGGACACTGAATGGAGGTCAGTGGAGGGATTGGCAGAGAGGGGTGGAGGACACTGAATGGAGGCCAGTGGAGGGAGTGGTAGAGAGGGGTGGAGGACACTGAATGGAGGTCAGTGGGGAGATTGGTAGAGGGGGGTGGAGGACACTGAATGGAGGTCAGTGGAGGGATTGGTAGAGAGGGGTGGAGGACACTGAATGGAGGCCAGTGGTGGGATTGGCAGAGAGGGGTGGAGGACACTGAATGGAGGTCAGTGGAGGGATTGGCAGAGAGCGGTGGAGGACACTGAATGGAGGTCAGTGGAGGGATTGGCAGAGAGGGGTGGAGGACACTGAATGGAGGCCAGTGGAGGGAGTGGTAGAGAGGGGTGGAGGACACTGAATGGAGGTCAGTGGGGAGATTGGTAGAGGGGGGTGGAGGACACTGAATGGAGGTCAGTGGAGGGATTGGTAGAGAGGGGTGGAGGACACTGAATGGAGGCCAGTGGTGGGATTGGTAGAGAGGGGTGGAGGACACTGAATGGAGGTCAGTGGAGGGATTGGTAGAGAGGGGTGGAGGACACTGAATGGAGGTCACTGGAGGGATTGGAGGAGAGGGGTGGAGGACACTGAATGGAGGTCAGTGGAGGGATTGGTAGAGAGGGGTGGAGGACACTAAATGGAGACCAGTGGAGGGATTGGTAGAGAGGGGTGGAGGACACTGAATGGAGGTCAGTGGAGGGATTGGTGGAGAGGGGTGGAGGACACTGAATGGAGGTCAGTGGTGGGATTGGTAGAGAGGGGTGCAGGACACTGAATGGAGGTCAGTGGAGGGATTGGTAGAGAGGGGTGGAGGACACTGAATGGAGACCAGTGGAGGGATTGGTAGAGAGGGGTGGAGGACACTGAATGGAGGTCAGTGGAGGGATTGGTAGAGAGGGGTGGAGGACACTGAATGGAGGCCAGTGGTGGGATTGGTAGAGAGGGGTGGAGGACACTGAATGGAGGTCAGTGGAGGGATTGGTAGAGAGGGGTGGAGGACACTGAATGGAGGTCAGTGGAGGGATTGGTGGAGAGGGGTGGAGGACACTGAATGGAGGTCAGTGGTGGGATTGGTAGAGAGGGGTGCAGGACACTGAATGGAGACCAGTGGAGGGATTGGTAGAGAGGGGTGGAGGACACTGAATGGAGGTCAGTGGAGGGATTGGTAGAGAGGGGTGGAGGACACTGAATGGAGGTCAGTGGAGGGATTGGTATAGAGGGGTGGAGGACACTGAATGGAGACCAGTGGAGGGATTGGTAGAGAGGGGTGGAGGACACTGAATGGAGGTCAGTGGAGGGATTGGTAGAGAGGGGTGGAGGACACTGAATGGAGGTCAGTGGAGGGATTGGTATAGAGGGGTGGAGGACACTGAATGGAGGTCAGTGGAGGGATTGGTAGAGAGGGGTGGAGGACACTGAATGGAGGCCAGTGGTGGGATTGGTAGAGAGGGGTGGAGGACACTGAATGGAGGTCAGTGTAGGGATTGGTAGAGAGGGGTGGAGGACACTGAATGGAGGTCAGTGGAGGGATTGGTAGAGAGGGGTGGAGGACACTGAATGGAGGTCAGTGGAGGGATTGGTAGAGAGGGGTGGAGGACACTGAATGGAGGTCAGTGGTGGGATTGGTAGAGAGGGGTACAGGACACTGAATGGAGGTCAGTGGAGGGATTGGTAGAGAGGGGTGGAGGACACTGAATGGAGACCAGTGGAGGGATTGGTAGAGAGGGGTGGAGGACACTGAATGGAGGTCAGTGGAGGGATTGGTAGAGAGGGGTGGAGGACACTGAATGGAGGCCAGTGGTGGGATTGGTAGAGAGGGGTGGAGGACACTGAATGGAGGTCAGTGGAGGGATTGGTAGAGAGGGGTGGAGGACACTGAATGGAGGTCAGTGGAGGGATTGGTAGAGAGGGGTGGAGGTCACTGAATGGAGGTCAGTGGAGGGATTGGTAGAGAGGGGTGGAGGACACTGAATGGAGGCCAGTGGTGGGATTGGTAGAGAGGGGTGGAGGACACTGAATGGAGGTCAGTGGTGGGATTGGTAGAGAGGGGTGGAGGACACTGAATGGAGGTCAGTGGACGGATTGGTAGAGAGGGGTGAAGGACACTGAATGGAGACCAGTGGAGGGATTGGTAGAGAGGGGTGGAGGACACTGAATGGAGGTCAGTGGAGGGATTGGTGGAGAGGGGTGGAGGACACTGAATGGAGGTCAGTGGTGGGATTGGTAGAGAGGGGTGCAGGACACTGAATGGAGGTCAGTGGAGGGATTGGTGGAGAGGGGTGGAGGACACTGAATGGAGGCCGGTGGAGGGATTGGTGGAGAGGGGTGGAGGACACTGAATGGAGGCCGGTGGAGGGATTGGTAGAGAGGGGTGGAGGACACTGAATGGAGGCCAGTGGTGGGATTGGTAGAGAGGGGTGGAGGACACTGAATGGAGACCAGTGGAGGGATTGGTAGAGAGGGGTGGAGGACACTGAATGGAGGTCAGTGGAGGGATTGGTAGAGAGGGGTGGAGGACACTGAATGGAGGCCAGTGGTGGGATTGGTAGAGAGGGGTGGAGGACACTGAATGGAGGTCAGTGGAGGGATTGGTAGAGAGGGGTGGAGGACACTGAATGGAGGTCAGTGGAGGGATTGGTAGAGAGGGGTGGAGGACACTGAATGGAGGTCAGTGTAGGGATTGGTAGAGAGGGGTGGAGGACACTGAATGGAGGTCAGTGGAGGAGATTGGTAGAGAGGGGTGGAGGACACTGAATGGAGGTCAGTGGAGGGATTGGTAGAGAGGGGTGGAGGACACTGAATGGAGGTCAGTGGGGGGATTGGTGGAGAGGGGTGGAGGACACTGAATGGAGGTCAGTGGAGGGATTGGTAGAGAGGGGTGGAGGACACTGAATGGAGGTCACTGGAGGGATTGGAGGAGAGGGGTGGAGGACACTGAATGGAGGCCAGTGGTGGGATTGGTAGAGAGGGGTGGAGGACACTGAATGGAGGTCAGTGGAGGGATTGGTAGAGAGGGGTGGAGGACACTGAATGGAGGTCAGTGGAGGGATTGGTAGAGAGGGGTGGAGGACACTGAATGGAGGTCACTGGAGGGATTGGAGGAGAGGGGTGGAGGACACTGAATGGAGGCCAGTGGTGGGATTGGTAGAGAGGGGTGGAGGACACTGAATGGAGGTCAGTGGAGGGATTGGTAGAGAGGGGTGGAGGACACTGAATGGAGGTCAGTGGAGGGATTGGTAGAGAGGGGTGAAGGACACTGAATGGAGACCAGTGGAGGGATTGGTAGAGAGGGGTGGAGGACACTGAATGGAGGTCAGTGGAGGGATTGGAGGAGAGGGGTGGAGGACACTGAATGGAGGTCAGTGGAGGGATTGGTAGAGAGGGGTGGAGGACACTGAATGGAGGTCAGTGGAGGGATTGGTAGAGAGGGGTGGAGGACACTGAATGGAGGTCAGTGGAGGGATTGGTAGAGAGGGGTGGAGGACACTGAATGGAGGTCAGTGGAGAGATTGGTAGAGAGAGGTGGAGGACACTGAATGGAGGTCAGTGGAGGGATTGGTAGAGAGAGGTGGAGGACACTGTATGGAGGTCAGTGGAGGGATTGGTAGAGAGGGGTGGAGGACACTGAATGGAGACCAGTGGAGGGATTGGTAGAGAGGGGTGGAGGACACTGAATGGAGGTCAGTGGAGGGATTGGTAGAGAGGGGTGGAGGACACTGAATGGAGGTCAGTGGAGGGATCGGTAGAGAGGGGTGCAGGACACTGAATGGAGGTCAGTGGAGGGATTGGTAGAGAGGGGTGGAGGACACTGAATGGAGGTCAGTGGAGGGATTGGTAGAGAGGGGTGGAGGACACTGAATGGAGGTCAGTGGAGGGATTGGTGGAGAGGGGTGGAGGACACTGAATGGAGGTCAGTGGAGGGATTGGTAGAGAGGGGTGGAGGACACTGAATGGAGGTCAGTGGAGGGATTGGTAGAGAGGGGTGGAGGACACTGAATGGAGGTCAGTGGAGGGATTGGTAGAGAGGGGTGGAGGACACTGAATGGAGACCAGTGGAGGGATTGGTAGAGAGGGGTGGAGGACACTGAATGGAGGTCAGTGGAGGGATTGGTAGAGGGGGGTGGAGGACACTGAATGGAGGTCAGTGGGGGGGATTGGTAGAGAGGGGTGGAGGACACTGAATGGAGGTCAGTGGAGGGATTGGTAGAGAGGGGTGGAGGACACTGAATGGAGACCAGTGGAGGGATTGGTAGAGAGGGGTGGAGGACACTGAATGGAGGTCAGTGGAGGGATTGGTAGAGAGGGGTGGAGGACACTGAATGGAGGTCAGTGGAGGGATTGGTAGAGAGGGGTGGAGGACACTGAATGGAGGTCAGTGGAGGAGATTGGTAGAGAGGGGTGGAGGACACTGAATGGAGGTCAGTGGAGGGATTGGTGGAGAGGGGTGGAGGACACTGAATGGAGGTCAGTGGAGGGATTGGTAGAGAGGGATGGAGGACACTGAATGGAGGTCAGTGGAGGGATTGGTGGAGAGGGATGGAGGACACTAAATGGAGGCCGGTGGAGGGATCGGTAGAGAGGAGTGGAGGACACTGAATGGAGGTCAGTGGGGGGATTGGTAGAGAGAGGTGGAGGACACTGAATGGAGGCCAGTGGAGGGATTGGTAGAGAGGGGTGGAGGACACTGAATGGAGGTCAGTGGAGGGATTGGTAGAGAGGGGTGGAGGACACTGAATGGAGGCCAGTGGTGGGATTGGTAGAGAGGGGTGGAGGACACTGAGTGGAGGTCAGTGGAGGGATTGGCAGAGAGGGGTGGAGGACACTGAATGGAGGCCAGTGGTGGGATTGGTAGAGAGGGGTGGAGGACACTGAATGGAGGCCAGTGGTGGGATTGGTAGAGAGGGGTGGAGGACACTGAGTGGAGGCCGGTGGTGGGATCGGTAGAGAGGGGTGGAGGACACTGAATGGAGACCAGTGGTGGGATTGGTAGAGAGGGGTGGAGGACACTGAATGGAGGCCAGTGGTGGGATTGGTAGAGCTCCTTATGTTAGAATTGTATCTCCTCCGATAGAAGGGGCGGGTCGGAGATAATAATGTCGGGTTTACAATGACTATGATGTCACTAGTTGGGGGCGTGTCTCTCTGGGACACATTATGGGGGGTTTTGCTTTCCATCTGTCGGCTCAGCGATTGAATGGTGGGCGGGTCTTCTGTGATCGGTGCGGCTTCTGTTACTCCTCAGAGAAATGACTCTACAAATCCCCTCCCCCGGGAATTCTCTCACTCTTCATGTAATTATCTCCCCCCCCCCCCCCCCCGGCCAAGTCACGACGGAGCGGGAGACACCCCCGGGGACATCCAATAAGAATATTAAAGGGTCACTCCGCCCAGAACTGATCCTTCGTTATACTTCCTGACATTTCTCTCCATTGGGGAGCTCCAGGCAGGGCTGTCTTAATGAGAGGACACTGCCCAGGGGCCCCAGCTGCATGGGGGGCCCCTGCACTTTCCCCAAAGCAGCTGGTCCTTGAGCCCACGCTGCCCTGAAATTGGGGCCCCATGACGGCACTGAGAGTGATAGATACACAGGGGGGGGGGGGCAGTCTGCCTCCTAGATGTCTGTTTACGTTTAGGCTTGGCCCCCCCTACAGGCGCGGGGGGGATTCTGTGCGGTTTTTTTTTTGCGCATTTCCTTGCAGGCCAGCCCATTCATTCCAATGGGTCGCCCTCTGTGTGCGAGAAACACGGGAAAGAAGCGCTGCGGCGCCGCGCGGTTCGGCACACGTCATATACATTAACCCCTTCAGCCCCCTTCCTGACCAGAGCGCTTTTTGCGATTCGGCGCTGCGTCGCTTTAACTGGCAATTGCGCGGTCGTGCGACGCGGCTCCCAAACAAAATTGGCGTCCTTTTTTCCCCTTTTTTCTCTGCGGTTTTTATTTTTGTGCGCTATAAACAAAAATAGAGCGACAATTTAGAAAAAAATGCAATATTTATTATTTAATAAATTATTTTATTATTTATTTTATTATAATTTATTATTTTATTTATTATTATTATTTTATTATATTATTTATTATTATTATTTATTATTTTATTATATTATTATTTATTATATTATTTTATTATTATTTAGGATTTTATTATTATTATTTAGGATTTTATTATTATTATTTAGGATTTTTTTATTATTATTATTTTATTATTATTATTATTATTTTATTTATTATTTTATTATATTATTTAGTTTTTTTTTTAATTATTATTATTTATTATTTTATTAAACATATTAACAAAAAAATTGTAGTTTGATGGACGCAATATACTGACGCGCGTTTTGGTGCAGGAAGAGGGCTGAAAGGGGTTAATATATATTACGTTTGCCAAACCGCGCGGTGCCGCAGCGCTTCTTTCCCGTGTTTTTTGCACAGAGAGGGCGACCCATTAAAATGAATGGGCTGGCCTGCACAGAAATGCGCCAAAAAAAACCCCAGGGAATCGCGCCCGCTCTTGGTTGCGCCAGTAGGGGGGGAGCCAAGCCTAAATGTAAGCAGTGCGATGCACCAAAACGCGCGTCAATGAATTGCGTCCATCAAATAACAAGTTTTTTTTAATACGTTTAATAATATATTAAATAATAATAAATAATATTAAATTAAATAATAAAATATTAAATAATAAATAATAAAATAATAAATAAATAATAAATAAGATAATAAAGTAATAAATAATAATAATATAATAAAATATTAAATAATAAATAATAAAATAATAAATAAATAATAATATAATAAATAATAAGATAATAAAGTAATAAATAATAATAATATAATAAAATAATAATTTTGTTCTCCGATGTACAGAAATAAACGCTTTTTAATAAAATGCAGCGCGGAGCGTTGGAAAAGGTGCGTCATGCGTGCATCTTGCATGCGTTGCGGTGGAGTGTCTGCACAGCGACGATCGAATCGCATTTATATGGATGACCCCGAATAACACGGAGGAGGTTTTGCGTCCTCCAATCACGCGGCGGGAGTCAGGTGTACGGGGCTCAGCAGAACAATGGAAGACACCAGGAGACGGCGGAGCGGTGATGTCAGAAGACGCACACCTCCCCCCCCCCACCTCATCCAGAAGGAAGCGAGGAGGGAGGATGCAGCAGAGGCAGCCGGGGGAAGCCGCTCCATCACCATCCTCTATGCAGAATCCCAGAAGAGAATGTCCCTAAATTCCCAGGTAACGTTCGAGCCGCCGATCGCTCCCCGCCTGCGCTATCCTCCTCGCCTTCCATTCCTCCCCTCTATGTTCATATTTGGGGTGGGGTGGGGGCGGGGGGGGGTCTTTGTTCTAGTTTACGGTTAAATGACTTCTGCTGCATTGCTGTAAAAGGAAAAAAAAATCCCGTCTGCTGCGTCCGGCGATTTGATTGGTCGGTGAGGAGCATCTAATGAGCCAGAGATAGCGACTGATACAACGTAACGCCAGACAGAGACACGTGTGATCAGGAGAGGCTCGCCTCTGGGGTCATCCCGACACGTGTGTCCCCCCCGCTCCTGACACATGTCCCCCCCACTCCCGACACACGTGTGTCCCCCCCGCTCCTGACACATGTCCCCCCCACTCCCGACACACGTGTGTTGTCCCCCCTCCTGGCACATGCCCCCACTCCTGACACGTGTCCCCCCAGTCCTGACACATGTCCCCTCCCCACTCCTGACATGTGTCCCCTCCCCACTCCTGACACGTGTCCCCTCCCCACTCCTGGGGGTCTATATACTGACAGACCCCCCCATAATATATATTTACAGACCCCCATAATATATACTGACAGACCCCCCATAATATATACTGACAGACCCCCCATAGTATATACTGACAGACCCCTATAGTATATATACTGACAGACCCCCCCATAGTATATACTGACAGACCCCCATAGTATATACTGACAGACCCCCCCCCATAGTATATACTGACAGACCCCCCATAGTATATATACTGACAGACCCCCTCATAATATATACTGACAGACCCCCCATAGTATATATACTGACAGACCCCCCATAGTATATACCAATAGACCCCCATAGTATATACTGACAGACCCCTATAGTATATATACTGACAGACCCCCCCATAGTATATATACTGACAGACCCCCATAGTATATATACTGACAGACCCCCCCCATAGTATATACTGAGAGACCCCCCATAGTATATATACTGACAGACCCCCCATAGTATATACCAATAGACCCCCATAGTATATACTGACAGACCCCTATAGTATATATACTGACAGACCCCCCCATAGTATATATACTGACAGACCCCCATAGTATATATACTGACAGACCCCCCCCATAGTATATACTGACAGACCCCCATAGTATATATACTGACAGACCCCCTCATAATATATACTGACAGACCCCCCATAGTATATACCAATAGACCCCCATAGTATATACTGACAGACCCCCCATAGTATATACCGATAGACCCCCCATAGTAAATGTGCTGACAGACCCCCCATATTATATACTGACAGACCCCCATATTATATACTGACAGACCCCCCATAATATATACTGACAGACCCCCCATAGTATATACTGACAGACCCCCCATAGTATATACTGACCGACCCCCCATAGTATATACTGACAGACCCCCATAGTATATATACTGACTGACCCCCCATAGTATATACTGACAGACCCCCCATAGTAAATGTGCTGACAGACCCCCCATATTATATACTGACAGACCCCCATATTATATACTGACAGACCCCCCATAATATATACTGACAGACCCCCCATAGTATATACTGACAGACCCCCCATAGTATATACTGACAGACCCCCCATAGTATATATACTGACAGACCCCTCATAGTATATATACTGACAGACCCCCCGTAGTATATACTGACCGACCCCCATAGTATATATACTGACAGACCCCCCCCATAATATATACTGACAGACCCCCCATAGTATATACTGACAGACCCCCCCATAGTATATATACTGACAGACCCCCCCCATAGTATATACTGACAGACCCCCCCATAATATATACTGACAGACCCCCCATAGTATATACTGAGAGACCCCCATAGTATATATACTGACAGACCCCCCATAGTATATACTGACAGACCCCCCATAGTATATACTGAGAGACCCCCATAGTATATATACTGACAGACGTACAGTGCCTTGAAAAAGTATTCATACCCCTTGAGATTCCCCACATCTTCTCATGTTACACCCAAAAACATGGGCCAGATTCTCGTAGATGGGCGTATCCTATTTACGCTACGCCGCCGCAACTTGGAGAGCGCATGCTCCAAATTACGCCGCAAATACATTGGTTTCGACGTGAACGTAACTTACGCAAAGCCCTATTCGAGAACGAGTTACGTAAACAACGGAAAAAAACGACGCAGTCCCGACGTCCATACTTAACATGACGTACACCTCACCTACGCAACGTCACCCCTCATATAGCAGGGGTAACTACGCTTACGCAAACGACGTAAAATACGACGAGCGGGCGCAAAAACGTTCGGAAATAGGCGTATTAGGCTCATTTGCATATTCGCCGTGTAAATCGATGGAAACGCCACCTGGCGGCCAGCGTAAATATGCAACTTAGATCCGATGGTGTAAGTGACTTACGCCGCTCGTATCTAAGCAAAATCTATGCGTAGCTGATTCTAAGAATCAGTCACATAAATACACCGCCGCGCAAACAGATACGACGGCGGATCTCCTATCAGAATCTGACACCATGAATGTATTTTATTGGGATTTTATGTGAGAGACACAAAGTGTCACATGATTGTGAAGTGGAAGGAAAATGATACAAATAAATCTGTGAAAAGTGTGGGGGGGAGGGGCATTTGTAGGGCGCCCCCCGGAGTCAGTACTTTGTAGAACCCCCTTTCTCTCTTTTTGGGGGTCTCTACCAGCTTTGCACATTTCTGCCCATTCTTCTTTGTAAAATATCTCTGTCAGATTGGATGAAGACCCCAAACACTCCCCCTGGGGCAAGACCCCAAACACTCCCCCTGGGGCAAGACCCCAAACACTCCCCCTGGGGCAAGACCCCAAACTCTCCCCCTGGGGCAAGACCCCAAACACTCCCCCTGGGGCAAGACCCCAAACACTCCCCCTGGGGCAAGACCCCAAACACTCCCCCTGGGGCAAGACCCCAAACTCTCCCCCTGGGGCAAGACCCCAAACACTCCCCCTGGGGCAAGACCCCAAACTCTCCCCCTGGGGCAAGACCCCAAACACTCCCCCTGGGGCAAGACCCCAAACACTCCCCCTGGGGCAAGACCCCAAACACTCCCCCTGGGGCAAGACCCCAAACACTCCCCCTGGGGCAAGACCCCAAACACTCCCCCTGGGGCAAGACCCCAAACTCCCCTCCCCCTGGGGCAAGACCCCAAACACTCCCCCTGGGGCAAGACCCCAAACACTCCCCCTGGGGCAAGACCCCAAACACTCCCCCTGGGGCAAGACCCCAAACACTCCCCCTGGGGCAAGACCCCAAACACTCCCCCTGGGGCAAACCCCAAACTCCCCCTGGGGCAAGACCCCAAACACTCCCCCTGGGGCAAGACCCCAAACTCTCCCCCTGGGGCAAGACCCCAAACTCTCCCCCTGGGGCAAGACCCCAAACACTCCCCCTGGGGCAAGACCCCAAACACTCCCCCTGGGGCAAGACCCCAAACACTCCCCCTGGGGCAAGACCCCAAACTCTCCCCCTGGGGCAAGACCCCAAACACTCCCCCTGGGGCAAGACCCCAAACACTCCCCCTGGGGCAAGACCCCAAACTCTCCCCCTGGGGCAAGACCCCAAACTCTCCCCCTGGGGCAAGACCCCAAACACTCCCCCTGGGGCAAGACCCCAAACACTCCCCTCCCCCTGGGGCAAGACCCCAAACACTCCCCCTGGGGCAAGACCCCAAACACTCCCCCTGGGGCAAGACCCCAAACTCTCCCCCTGGGGCAAGACCCCAAACTCTCCCCCTGGGGCAAGACCCCAAACACTCCCCCTGGGGCAAGACCCCAAACACTCCCCCTGGGGCAAGACCCCAAACACTCCCCCTGGGGCAAGACCCCAAACACTCCCCCTGGGGCAAGACCCCAAACACTCCCCCTGGGGCAAGACCCCAAACTCTCCCCCTGGGGCAAGACCCCAAACTCTCCCCCTGGGGCAAGACCCCAAACACTCCCCCTGGGGCAAGACCCCAAACACTCCCCCTGGGGCAAGACCCCAAACACTCCCCCTGGGGCAAGACCCCACTCCCCCTGGGGCAAGACCCCAAACACTCCCCCTGGGGCAAGACTCCAAACACTCCCCCTGGGGCAAGACCCCAAACTATCCCCCTGGGGCAAGACCCCAAACTATCCCCCTGGGGCAAGACCCGGGTTCTCAGAGACGTTTTCCAACAATAACTTGAATATTGGGCTTTAAAATGATCGTTTTTTAATTCGAACGTTCGAGTCCCATAGACTTCAATGGGGTTCTAAATGTTCGTGCGAACGATCGGACTCTTCGACGGTTCTGGTGCGAACGGAATGTGGGGGTGTTCGGCTCATCCCTACTGGTGATACAGAGGTTCCTGCGGGTAGAAAGGTGCAGGAAGGGGATGTATACACCCCTTTACTATAATATGTCTCATATAATTAAAAACATACAAAAATCGATACAATTACTTGGTTTATCAGCCGGCACTATTATTCACTAAGGGCCAGATTCAGGTAGATTGGCGCATCTTTGCTCCGGAGTAACGCTTCTCATTTACGTTACGCTGGCGAAATTTTAGGAGCAGGCGCTGTTATTCATGAAGCACTTGCTCCTAAAGTTGCGGCAGCGCATCGCAAATGAGCCGGCGGAATTCAAATTGGGCGGGTACGGGGCGTGTATTATTTAAACTAAGCGCGATCCCGCGGCGAACGTACTGCGCATGCGTCGAGTGTCAATGCATCCCAGTGCGCATGCTCCAAATTCTGTCAGTGAACGTCAATGACGTCACATCCCCATTCATGGACGTTTTACGCAAGCGACTCGATTTTTTTTTTTTTCGACGCGATGACGACGCCTATACTTAACATAGGATATTCCACTAGGGGGCTGCTTTATCTTTACGCCGCGTATCGCTTACGGAAACGTCGGAAAGTCACTGCGTCGCGCCCGAATACGATCGTGAATTGCCGATTCCCGCTGATTAACATATTTTTTCGGCGTAAATCAGCGGGAACGCCCCCGGCGCCATTTTTAAATTAAAGTTGCCATGCGACGGCGAAATTCAATTGCGCCGATCGCATCGGAAAATCCAACCCGGCGTTTCTTGTTTTCTGGTTACAGAAACGCCGGCTTAAAGGGACAGTTAGGCTGGAGTATCACTGATAGATAACTCTAGCGGAATCTGGCCCACAGTGTCACGTAATTGTGAAGTGGAAAGAAAATGATAAATGATACAAATAAATGTGTGAAAAGTGTGGGGGGAGGGGCATTTGTATGGCGCCCCCCCGGAGTCAATACTTTGTAGAACCCCCTTTCTCTACAAGTCTTTTTGGGGGGTCTCTACCAGCTTTGCACATCTAGAGAGGGACATTTCTGCCCCATTCTTCTGTGTAAAATATCTCTGTCTCTGTCGGATTGGATGGAGAGCCTCAGTGATCAGCAGTTCTCAAGTCTTGGCACAGATTCCCGATGGGATTGAGGTCTGGACTGTGACTGGGCCATTCTAACACATGAATAGGCTTTGATCTAATGATTTAACCGCAACAAATATTCGAGTAAAAGTAATGAGTACAAAATATATTTATTGATAACAAAATTGTAATAAACACTCCGGGGCAGATTCTCAGCTGCGATACGACGGGGTATCGCAGTTTTTTCCCCCGGGTATCTATGCGTCTGATTCCTAGAATCACTTAGGCATAGATACACTAAAGATCCGACAGGTGTAAAACAATTACCACGTCGGATCGTAGATGTAATGACAACGCCGGCCGCTAGGTGGCCTTTACGTCGTTTTCTCATTCGCCTATGCAAATGAGCCTAATACGCCGATTCCCGAACTTTTTTGCAACGCGGCGACGTAGTTTACGTAGGCTGCGTACGCGTAAGGTTACCCCCGCTGTATGAGGGGTATGTTTCCGAAGTGCCGGCGTACGCCATGTTAAGTCTTTTTCCGTCGGTTACGTCGTTTTACTAAGTCGTCCGCGAATAGGGAATTGCGTAAGTGACGATCACGTCGTTTTGACGTCGGTTTCAGCGACGCTTTCCGACGTGAGCTGGAGCATGCGCACTGGGCTTTTTTTCCCGGCCGGCGCATGCGCACTTCGTTTGACGCGGGGGGGGGCGCGCTTAATTTAAATACAGCACGCCCCCTCCTTCACTATTTGAATTACGCGGCCTTACGACGTCGCATTTACGCTACGCCGCCGAAAATTTGAGAATACGGCACTTGCTCCAGTAATTTGCGTAGGCGTAGTGTAACTGCGATACGATACGCCACGCCGCCAGATACGCCATTTTTGGAGAATCTGGCCCAAATAGTTTTAAAAAACAAGTGCATAGGTGCCAGTTGGACACATCCACAGGGATAAATACAGGCCCTACGCGTTTCGGAGAGTCCCTTCTTCAGGGGCCGATATCTGTGCGGGGTAGTAGTGTATCTAATATGGATAGCAAGAACAATCATTTCTGTCACATAGAAGAAGAAACAGTGTGGATGTAATTATACAACACAAGGTACGCAGGTCTGCAAAGCACCGCAAAGCGTCAAAATGGTGACTAGGGATGAGCTTCGCGTTCGAAACGAACGTATGTTCGACTCTAACATTGTCCGTTTAATCGTTCGTCGAATTTCGAACAAAAACGATCGTTCGCGGCAAATTCGAGTGAAATGAAACGACCGTTTTAAAAAAAGTTTTTCTCATTGATGCTACTATGAATGGAAAAAAAAGTTTTAAAAACGGTCGTTTTTAAGACCCCAAACACTCCCCCTGGGGCAGGACCCCAAACACTCCCCTGGGGCAAGACCCCAAACACTCCCCCTGGGGCAGGACCCCAAACACTCCCCCTGGGGCAAGACCCGGGTCCCCAAACACTCCCCCTGGGGCAGGACCCCAAACACTCCCCCTGGGGCAGGACCCCAAACACTCCCCCTGGGGCAGGACCCCAAACACTCCCCTGGGGCAAGACCCCAAACACTCCCCCTGGGGCAAGACCCCAAACACTCCCCCTGGGGCAAGACCCGGGTCCCCAAACACTCCCCCTGGGGCAAGACCCCAAACACTCCCCCTGGGGCAAGACCCCAAACACTCCCCCTGGGGCAAGACCCCAAACACTCCCCCTGGGGCAAGACCCCAAACACTGGGGCAAGACCCAAACACCCCCTGGGGCAAGACCCCAAACACTCCCCCTGGGGCAAGACCCCAAACACTCCCCTGGGGCAAGACCCCAAACACTCCCCCTGGGGCAAGACCCCAAACACTCCCCTGGGGCAAGACCCCAAACACTCCCCCTGGGGCAAGACCCGGGTCCCCAAACACTCCCCTGGGGCAAGACCCAGGTCCCCAAACACTCCCCCTGGGGCAAGACCCGGGTCCCCAAACACTCCCCTTGGGGCAAGACCCCAAACACTCCCCCTGGGGCAAGACCCCAAACACTCCCCCTGGGGCAAGACCCGGGTCCCCAAACACTCCCCTGGGGCAAGACCCAGGTCCCCAAACACTCCCCCTGGGGCAAGACCCCAAACACTCCCCCTGGGGCAAGACCCGGGTCCCCAAACACTCCCCTGGGGCAAGACCCAGGTCCCCAAACACTCCCCCTGGGGCAAGACCCCAAACACTCCCCCTGGGGCAAGACCCCAAACACTCCCCCTGGGGCAAGACCCGGGTCCCCAAACACTCCCCTGGGGCAAGACCCCAAACACTCCCCCTGGGGCAAGACCCCAAACACTCCCCCTGGGGCAAGACCCGGGTCCCCAAACACTCCCCTGGGGCAAGACCCGGGTCCCCAAACACTCCCCCTGGGGCAAGACCCCAAACACTCCCCCTGGGGCAAGACCCCAAACACTCCCCCTGGGGCAAGACCCCAAACACTCCCCCTGGGGCAAGACCCGGGACCCCAAACACTCCTCCTGGGGCAAGACCCCAAACACTCCCCCTGGGGCAAGACCCCAAACACTCCCCCTGGGGCAAGACCCCAAACACTCCCCCTGGGGCAAGACCCCAAACACTCCCCTGGGGCAAGACCCCAAACACTCCCCCTGGGGCAAGACCCGGGTCCCCAAACACTCCCCTGGGGCAAGACCCCAAACACTCCCCCTGGGGCAAGACCCGGGTCCCCAAACACTCCCCTGGGGCAAGACCCAGGTCCCCAAACACTCCCCCTGGGGCAAGACCCGGTCCCCAAACACTCCCCTTGGGGCAAGACCCCAAACACTCCCCCTGGGGCAAGACCCCAAACACTCCCCCTGGGGCAAGACCCGGGTCCCCAAACACTCCCCTGGGGCAAGACCCAGGTCCCCAAACACTCCCCCTGGGGCAAGACCCCAAACACTCCCCCTGGGGCAAGACCCGGGTCCCCAAACACTCCCCTGGGGCAAGACCCAGGTCCCCAAACACTCCCCCTGGGGCAAGACCCCAAACACTCCCCCTGGGGCAAGACCCCAAACACTCCCCCTGGGGCAAGACCCGGGTCCCCAAACACTCCCCTGGGGCAAGACCCCAAACACTCCCCCTGGGGCAAGACCCGGGTCCCCAAACACTCCCCCTGGGGCAAGACCCGGGTCCCCAAACACTCCCCTGGGGCAAGACCCGGGTCCCCAAACACTCCCCCTGGGGCAAGACCCCAAACACTCCCCCTGGGGCAAGACCCCAAACACTCCCCCTGGGGCAAGACCCGGGTTCTCAGAGACGTTTTCCAACAATAACTTGAATATTGGGCTTTAAAA
This sequence comes from Rana kukunoris, assembly GCA_029574335.1. Lineage (NCBI taxonomy): Eukaryota > Metazoa > Chordata > Amphibia > Anura > Ranidae > Rana > Rana kukunoris. The sequence continues at coordinate 82,120 of JAJQKJ010002380.1, read as the reverse complement.
TTATCGTTTTTGAATTCGAACGTTCGAGTCCTATAGACTTCAATGGGGTTCTAAATGTTCGTGCGAACGATCGGACTCTTCGACGGTTCTGGTGCGAACGGAATGTGGGGGTGTTCGGCTCATCCCTACTGGTGACACAGAGGTTCCTGCGGGTAGAAAGGTGCAGGAAGGGGATGTATACACCCCTTTACTATAATATGTCTCATATAATTAAAAACATACAAAAATCGATACAAAATCTTCTTCTATGTGACATAAATGATTGTTCTTGCTATCTACCCCACACGGATATCGGCCCCTGAAGAAGGGACTCTCCGAAATGCGTAGGGCCTGTATGTATCCCTGTGGATGTGTCCAACTTGCACTTGTTTTTTAAAAAACACCAGGGGTGTTGGCAACACATTAGAGTCTTCCTTATAAGATGTCCCATTTGTATACTTTAGGGTCGTTGTCCTGCTGGAAGGTGAAACCCCCCCCCCCCCCCGGTCTCAAATCTTTTTCTTCTAAGATTGTCCTGCATTTGTCTCCATCCATCTTCCCATCAACTCTGAGCAGCTTCCCTGTCCCTGCTGGAAAAAAGCATCCCCACCACATGATGCTGCCACCACCATGTTTCACAGTGGGGATGGTGTGTTCAGGGGGATGGGCAGTGTTAGTTTTCCCCACACATAGCGTTTTGCTTTTAGGCCAAAAAGTTGAATTTTGGTGTCATGTCACCAGAGCACCTTCTTCCCCGTGTTTGCTGTGTCCCCTCCCCCACACGTTTGCTGTGTCCCCTCCCCCACATGTTTGCTGTGTCCCCTCCCCCCACATGTTTGCCATGTCTCCTCCCCCACACGTTTGCCGTGTCCCCTCCCCCACATGTTTGCCGTGTCCCCTCCCCCACATGTTTGCCGTGTCCCCTCCCCCCACATGTTTGCTGTGTCCCCTCCCCCCACATGTTTGCTGTGTCCCCTCCCCCCACGTGTTTGCTGTGTCCCCTCCCCCACGTGTTTGCTGTGTCCCCTCTGGCGGGCGTGATGACGTCACCACTGTAGCTCCACCCTAGGTGTTTCATCCAAACAGATGTCGTCACCACTGTAGCCCCCCCCACGCGTTTCATCCAAACAGATGTCGTCACCACTGTAGCCCCCCCCACGCGTTTCATCCAAACAGATGTCGTCACCACTGTAGCCACCCGTACGCGTTTCATCCAAACAGATATTGTCACGACTGTAGCTCTCCCCTACGCGTTTCATCCAAACAGATGTCATCACACATGTGAGGTATGGCTGCAAATGTCAGAGCGAGAGCGATAATTCTATCACCAGACCTGAGTCCTGTGTAACTGATTACCTGTAAAGGCATTTAAAGTATCGCCTATGAATATTTTCTGGTACCGCGGTTTGGCGCCATCCCACGAGCATGCGCAGCTTTAAAGGGCGACATGTTTGGTATCTATTTGCTCGGCGTAACGTCATCTTTTATACTTTATACCAAGAAATGAGTTATATATTGTGATTCTGTAACTACAATTCATTAAAGTGGATCCCCCCCCCCCCTAAAAAGTGCATTTAAAAAAACGCTGCGCAAATACCGTGTGACATAAATTGCAACACCCGCCATTTTATTCTCTGTGTAAGAATCATATAGAATGTTTTGGGGGCTCTGAGTGATTTTTTCCTGTAGGGGGAGCTCAGCACAGGCCGGGGGAGGGGGGTTTATGGAATATTTTATGAATTGTAGATATTTACTATTATAATTGTATTGATACAAAACACACCAGTGGGAAGTACTTTGTGGGGTGGGGGAGGGGTGATCAATGGCGGCGCCCATGTTTGCGCCGCGCCGAGTGCCTCCGAATCTCACGATATAATTGATGTCGTCTTTCTGTTTTCCAGACGTAGAAATATCTTCTGATAATGGCTTCAGCTGCCTTCTCACCCCCCGCGGACCCCTCGGCCCCCGGAATGGTGGGGGGCGCCCCGGATTTCTGGCGGTCTCAGGTGTGTGGGGGGTACACCCCATCGGTGACGGGTCACTTCAGCCATCGAGCCAACAACTTCAAAAGACATCCGAAGAGAAGAAAACTAATCCGGCCGTCCCCTCCCCCTCCCCCCAACACCCCGTGTCCCCTCGATCTGATCGATTTGGTCGATCTTCACCCCCGGAGGTCTTTCCTGGAACTCCTGTGTAACGGCTGCATATTGTTCGGGATCGAGTTCTGCTACGCGATGGAGACGGCCTACGTCACCCCGGTACTTCTACAGATGGGTCTTCCCGATGAGTTCTATAGCATGGTGTGGTGTATCAGCCCCATCCTGGGTAATCTTCATTTCTGCATTCTGATTGGACCGCCACTGACACCTACAATGTATCAATGATATCCCCCGCGGGATATGGACATCCAACCGTAATCACTTCTGTACCTACAAGCACTGTGGAGCAATTATTCCTCTAATTCCAGCTCACCCTTCTTCCCCTCCCAGTAATGACTTGGCAGCTCAGTTCCTCCTGCTCCCCCTCCCTGAGCTCCTGAGATCAAAGGGGGGGCTCCAGAGATCAGTGGGGGGGGCTCCAGAGATCAGTGGATGGGGCTCCAGAGATCAGTGGGGGGGCTCCAGAGATCAGCGGGGGGCTCAAGAGATCAGTGGGGGAGGGAGAGCTCCAGAGATCAGTGGGGGGGCTCCAGAGATCAGTGGGGGGGGCTCCAGAGATCAGTGGGGGGGGGCTCCAGAGATCAGTGGGGGGGCTCCAGAGATCAGTGGGGGGGCTCCAGAGATCAGTGGATGGGGCTCCAGAGATCAGTGGATGGGGCTCCAGAGATCAGTGGGAAGGGAGCTCCAGAGATCAGTGGGGGGGCTCCAGAGATCAGTGGGGGGGCTCCAGAGATCAGTGGGGGGCTCCAGAGATCAGTGGGGGGCTCCAGAGATCAGTGGGGGGCTCCAGAGATCAGTGGGGGGCTCCAGAGATCAGTGGGGGGGCTCCAGAGATCAGTGGGGGGGCTCCAGAGATCAGTGGGGGGGCTCCAGAGATCAGTGGGGGGGGCTCCAGAGATCAGTGGGGGGGCTCCAGAGATCAGCGGGGGCTCAGAGATCAGCTCCAGAGATCAGTGGGGGGGGGCTCCAGAGATCAGAGATCAGTGGGGGGGGGGGGCTCCAGAGATCAGTGGGGGGGGCTCCAGAGATCAGTGGGGGGGGCTCCAGAGATCAGGGTGGGGCTCCAGAGATCAGTGGGGGGGCTCCAGAGATCAGCGGGGGGCTCAAGAGATCAGTGGGGAAGGGAGAGCTCCAGAGATCAGTGGGGGGGCTCCAGAGAGCTCCAGAGATCAGTGGGGGGGGGCTCCAGAGATCAGCTCCAGAGGGGGGGGGGGCTCCAGAGATCAGTGGGGGGGGGGCTCCAGAGATCAGTGGGGGGGCTCCAGAATGGGGGGGGGCTCCAGAGATCAGTGGGGGGGGGCTCCAGAGATCAGTGGGGGGGGCTCCAGAGATCAGTGGGGGGGGGCTCCAGAGATCAGTGGGGGGGGCTCCAGAGATCAGTGGGGGGGCTCCAGAGATCAGTGGGGGGGGGCTCCAGAGATCAGTGGGGGGGGGCTCCAGAGATCAGTGGGGGGGGGGCTCCAGAGATCAGTGGGGGGGCTCCAGAGATCAGTGGGGGGGGGGGGCTCCAGAGATCAATGGGGGGGGGCTCCAGAGATCAGTGGGGGGGGGGGCTCCAGAGATCAGTGGGGGGGCTCCAGAGATCAGTGGGGGGGGGCTCCAGAGATCAGTGGGGGGGGGGGGGGGGGGGCTCCAGAGATCAGTGGGGGGGGGGCTCAGTGGGGGAGGCTCCAGAGATCAGTGGGGGGGCTCCAGAGATCAATGGGGGGGGGGGCTCCAGAGATCAGTGGGGGGGGGGCTCCAGAGATCAGTGGGGGGGCTCCAGAGATCAGTGGGGGGGGGCTCCAGAGATCAGTGGGGGGGGGGCTCCAGAGATCAGTGGGGGAGGCTCCAGAGATCAGTGGGGGGGCTCCAGAGATCAGTGGGGGGGGCTCCAGAGATCGGTGGGGGGGGGGGCTCCAGAGATCAGTGGGGGGGGCTCCAGAGATCAGTGGGAGAGCTCCAGAGATCAGTGGGGGGGGCTCCAGAGATCAGTGGGGGGGGGCTCCAGAGATCAGTGGGGGGGGCTCCAGAGATCAGTGGGAGAGCTCCAGAGATCAGTGGGGGGGCTCCAGAGATCAGTGGGGGGGGCTCCAGAGATCAGTGGGGGGGGGGCTCCAGAGATCAGTGGGGGGGGCTAAAGAGAAAAGCCGACAGAATTTCACTCAAAATCTAAACTGGCGGAAACAATCGTTTTACTTTTAGATTCATTTATTTCCTAAAACAAACAAATCCACAACAATATAGAAGACATGAGATTGTATCACATTCCAGAGTCCGCCCCCAGATACAATGAAATGATAGGGGGAGGGGTCTCCTATGACATCAGAAGATGATGTAATAACATGTCTTGTATCTGATTGGTTTCCTCAGGTTTCCTCCTCCAGCCGTTATTGGGGGCGTGGAGTGACACCTGCGTGTCCAGGTTTGGCCGGAGGCGGCCCTTCATCCTCGTTCTCTCCATAGGTGAGTGTCCTGAGAGGGGCGTCCCACCAACAACCACAGGGGGGCGCTCAACACAAAAATCCCCATTCATTCATTAAACCCAAATTCCAGGTATGGCAATATTTACATTGTCACAGTGGTAGGCACTGCTACTACATCGCTACTACACCACTATCACAGCACTACTACACCGTTACTGCACCTCTAGGAGGAAGGAAGGTTGGAAGGGAAGGTCGGGAGGGAAGGAGGGAAGATCGGGGGGAAAGGAGGAGGAGGGAAGATTGGAAGGGAAGGAGGAGGGAAGATCGGGGGGAAAGGAGGAGGAGGGAAGGTCGGAAAGGAAAGGCCGGGAGGGAAGGAGGAGGGAAAGGAAAAAAGGAGGAGGGAAGGGAAGGAGGAGGGAAGGTCGGAAAGGAAGGAGGAGGGAAGGTCGGGAGGGAAGGAGGAAGGAATGGAGGAGGGAAGGTCGGGAGGGAAGGAGAAAGGAAGGAAGAGGGAAGGTAGGAAAGGAGGAGGGAAGATCGGGAGGGAAGGAGGAGGGAAGTTCGGGAGGGAAGGGAGGAAAGGAGGAGGGAAGATCGGGAGGGAAGGTCGGGAGGGAAGGAGGAAAGGAAGAGGGAAGATCGGGAGGGAAGGAGGAGGGAAGGTCGGGAGGGAAGGAGGGAGGAGGAAAGGGAGGAAAGGAGGAGGGAAGATCGGGAGGGAAGGAGGAGGGAAGGGAGGAAAGGAGGAGGGAAGATCGGGAGGGAAGGAGGAGGAAAGGAGGAAAGAAGGTCAGGAGGGAAGGAGGAGGGAAGGGAGGAAAGAGGGGGGAAGGTCGGGAGGGAAGATCGGAAAGGAGGAGGGAAGGTCGGGAGGGAAGGAGGAGGGAAGGGAGGGAAGGAGGAGGGAGGGAAGGAAGGTTGGGATGGAAGGAGGAGGGAAGGAAGGTTGGGAGGGAAGGAGGAGGGAAGGTCGGAAAGGAGGAGGGAAGGTCGGAAGGGAAGGTTGGGAGGGAAGGTCGGGAGGGAAGGTCGGAAGGAAAGGAGAAGGGAAGGTCGGGAGGGAAGGAGGAGGGAAGGAAGGTTGGGAGGGAAGGAGGAGGGAAGGTCGGAAAGGAGGAGGGAAGGTCGGGAGGGAAGGAGGAGGGAAGGTCGGAAAGGAGGAGGGAAGGTCGGGAGGGAAGGAAGGTTGGGAGGGAAGGAGGATGGAAGGTCGGAAAGGAGGAGGGAAGGAAGGTTGGGAGGGAAGGAGGAGGGAAGGAAGGTCGGGAGGGAAGGAGGGGGGAAGGAAGGTTGGGAGGGAAGGAGGAGGGAAGGAAGGTTGGGAGGGAAGGTTAGAAAGGAGGAGGGAAGGTCGGGAGGGAAGGAAGGTTGGGACGGAAGTAGGAGGGAAGGAAGGTTGGGAGGGAAGGAAGGTCGGGAGGAAAGGAGGAGGGAAGGTAGGAAAGGAGGAGGGAAGGTCGGAAGGGAAGGTCGGGAGGGAAGGTCGGGAGGGAAGGGAGGAAAGGAGGAGGGAAGGTCGGAAGGGAAGGTCGGGAGGGAAGGAAAGGAGAAGGGAAGGTCGGAAGGGAAGGTCGGGAGGGAAGGAAAGGAAAGGAGAAGGGAAGGTCGGAAGGGAAGGAGAAGGGAAGGTTGGAAGGGAAGGTCGGGAGGAAAGGAGGAGGGAAGGTTGGAAGGGAAGGAGGAGGAAAGGTCGGAAGGGAAGGTCGGGAGGGAAGGAAAGGAGAAGGGAAGGTCGGAAGGGAAGGAGAAGGGAAGGTTGGAAGGGAAGGTCGGGAGGAAAGGTCGGAAGGGAAGGAGGAGGAAAGGTCGGGAGGGAAGGAGGAGGGAAGGTCGGAAGGGAAGGAGGAGGGAAGGTTGGAAGGGAAGGTCGGGAGGAAAGGTTGGAAGGGAAGGAGGAGGAAAGGTCGGGAGGGAAGGAGGAGGGAAGGTCGGAAGGGAAGGAGGAGGGAAGGTCGGAAGGGAAGGTCGGGAGGGAAGGAGGAGGGAAGGTCGGAAGGGAAGGTCGGAAGGGAAGGTCGGGAGGGAAGGTCGGAAGGGAAGGAGAAGGTAAGGTCGGAAGGGAAGGTCGGGAGGAAAGGAAGAGGGAAGGTTGGGAGGGAAGGAGGAGGGAAGGTCGGAACGGAAGGAGGAGGGAAGGTCGGAACGGAAGGGCGGGAGGGAAGGAGGAGGGAAGGTCGGGAGGGAAGGAGGAGGGAAGGTTCGGAAGGGAAGGTCGGGAGGGAAGGTCGGAAGGGAAGGTTGGGAGGGAAGGAGGAGGGAAGGTCGGAAGGGAAGGAGGAGGGAAGGTCGGGAGGGAAGGTCGGAAGGGAAGGAGAAGGGAAGGTCGGGAGGGAAGGTCGGAAGGGAAGGAGAAGGGAAGGTCGGGAGGGAAGGTCGGAAGGGAAGGAGAAGGGAAGGTCGGGAGGGAAGGTCGGGAGGGAAGGAGGAGGGAAGGTCGGAAGGGAAGGAGGAGGGAAGGTCGGAAGGGAAGGTCGGGAGGGAAGGAGGAGGGAAGGTCGGAAGGGAAGGTTGGGAGGGAAGGAGGAGGGAAGGTCGGGAGGGAAGGTCGGAAGGGAAGGAGAAGGGAAGGTCGGAAGGGAAGGTCGGGAGGGAAGGAGGAGGGAAGGTCGGAAGGGAAGGAGGAGGGAAGGTCGGAAGGGAAGGTCGGGAGGGAAGGAGGAGGGAAGGTCGGAAGGGAAGGTTGGGAGGGAAGGAGGAGGGAAGGTCGGAAGGGAAGGAGGAGGGAAGGTCGGGAGGGAAGGTCGGAAGGGAAGGGAAGAGGAGGGAAGGTCGGAAGGGAAGGTTGGAGGGAAGGAAGGGAAGGTCGGGAGGGAAGGTCGGAAGGGAAGGAGAAGGGAAGGTCGGAAGGGAAGGTCGGGAGGGAAGGAGGAGGGAAGGTCGGAAGGGAAGGAGGAGGGAAGGTCGGAAGGGAAGGTCGGGAGGGAAGGAGGAGGGAAGGTCGGAAGGGAAGGAGAAGGGGAGGGAAGGTCGGAAGGGGGAGGGAAGGTGGGAAGGGAAGGGAAGGAGGAGGGAAGGTCGGAAGGGAAGGTCGGAGGAAAGGAGAAGGGAAGGTTGGGAGGGAAGGAGGAGGGAAGGTCGGAAGGGAAGGAGGAAGGGAAGGGGAAGGGAAGGAGGTCGGGAGGGAAGGTCGGAAGGGAAGGAGAAGGGAAGGTCGGAAGGGAAGGTCGGAAGGGAAGGGGAGGGAAGGAGGAGGGAAGGTCGGAAGGGAAGGAGAAGGGAAGGGAAGGAGGAGGGAAGGTCGGAAGGAGAGGAGGGAAGGGAAGGTCGGAAGGGAAGGAGGAAGGGAGGTCGGGAGGGAAGGTCGGGAAGGGAAGGTCGGAAGGGAAGGAGGGAAGGTCGGAAGGGAAGGAGGAGGGAAGGTCGGGAGGGAAGGTCGGAAGGGAAGGAGAAGGGAAGGTCGGGAGGGAAGGTCGGAAGGGAAGAAGGAGGGAAGGTCGGGTTTAGCGATAAGAGGAAGTTATAAATCTCTGGAACACCTTTATGTATTCGGTGCGGAGGCGTCGCCCTGAGAACATTCGTCTATCTGATGGTTGTCTGGGAGAACCAATAACAAAGCGTTGTTCCCGCTGGAGGAAGTCCACAAAGATCTCCCCCCCCCCCCCATCCAGTGTCACCGTATACACAGAGTAATTGTCAGCTCTTATGGCCGGGTCCTCAGTGGTCTGACCCGCCTCCTGCCCAGAGAACCAATCAGTAAGGCCCCGTACACACGACCGGTTTCCTCGGCAGAATTCAGCAAGAACCTCGATGGGAGACGCATTCTGCCGAGGAAACCGGTCCTGTGTACACTTCTCGCAGAGGAAACTGTCGAGCCAAAAACAGAGCAGGTTCTCTATTTCCTCGATGGGCGATGGGAAAATTTGGCTCGACTAGTTTTTTGACAGCCGAACGAGGAACTCGACGGGGAAAACGATGTGTTTCGCCTGACGAGTTTCTCGGTCGTGTGTACGAGGCCTGACACTCCCCTTCTCTGAGGGTATTGGGGGACCCGAATCTTCATGCTACAGATCCGCCTTCATGTGTATAGCTGACGCGTTTCTTCTTTGCCTTCCAACTATTAATGAAGAAATGAAAAGAGAAGTTCGGGGAAATCTCCTCCTATGGATCACATTATCGATCACATTATTGATCACTTCCTTCTCCACTCCTGTGACCCGCATTCAGCTAACAATCGTCTAAAGTCCGCTATCAGCTGACATCACTCAACCAGGATCTGGAGAGATCCCGACTTTTATGTCAGAATCCACCCAGATGCTTGGACCGGCGGCTGGCTAGCCACTAAGAGCCTGAGCCAGCCGGTCCCGCCCCTTGCACAGCCCAGCACTCCGGTGAGCACTGGAGGGGAGAGCAGGGAGCGGTTGCAGTTTTTGGATAATGTGAATTATTCTCTAATAACATTCAATGATTTGTTTTCCAGGAGCCTTATTTGGCCTCACACTGCTGCTGAATGGGAGGGACATTGGCGTGTCTGTGGGGGACACTGAGACCAACCATAAATGGGGCCTCATCCTCACCATCTGCGGGGTCATCCTCATGGATTTCAGTGCCGACTCCGCGGACAATCCCAGCCACGCCTACATGATGGACGTGTGTTCCCCGGGGGACCAGGATCGGGGGCTCAATATTCACGCACTGCTTGGTGGTAAGTACTGCACTCAACTCCCCACCCATAAAATCACCCCCCTGCCCACCCATAACCCCACCCCCTACCCACCCATCACCCCCACACCCACCCATCACCCCACACCTCCCACCCACCCAGCACCCACCCACCACCTCCCTACCCACCCATCACCCCCTCCACCTCCCTACCCACCCATTACCCCCACACCCCCTCCACCTACCTACCCATCCATCACCTCCACCACCCTACCCACCCATCACCCCCACCACCACCCTACCCACCCATCACCCCCTCCACCTCCCTACCCACCCATTACCCCCACACCCCCTCCACCACCCTACCCACCCATCACCCCCTTCACCCCCCTACCCACCCCCCTCCACCACCCTACCCACTGATCACCCCCACAACCCCCACAACCCCTACCCACCCATCAACCCCACACACCCCCTCCATCCCTCTACCCACCCATCACCCCATCCAGCCTTACATGCTAAAAACAATATTCCATACATCCCACCACTATTCTGTAAGCCAACGGTTCTCAACCTCGGTCCTCAAGTACCCCCAACAGGCCGCCATGTTTTGGGAATTTCTCTTAGATAAATTAGCTGTCCAAAATCCCAATCCATTGACTCGGATTTAAAGCCCTTGTGCAAGATAAAGGAAAACCTGCAAACATGGCCTGTTGGGGGTACAAGATGAGGACTGTTGGCAGTATGTCCGAAAACTGGCATTGGTTCTTCTTTATTATATAAGGAAATGTTATTTCTTCCTTTAGGCCTTGGCGGTGGATTTGGTTATGTGGTTGGCGGCATTAACTGGAACAAGACCAGCTTTGGGAAAGCCATTGGAGGACAGTTGCGGGTGATCTTCCTCTTCACCTCCATAACGTTGACCATCATGACAGTCCTGACGTTATTCAGCATCCCGGAAAAACCTCTTCAGTCCTTCAGCAAGAAGAAGAAAGTGATGAAGAGCCCCAGCCTTGCCCTTCCCCCATCGCCTCCCATATTTTTTGAAGAACATGAAAACCAACAACAACAACAACGTCCCCAGAACTCCAACCACTTGTATGCAAGTTTCACCAGCCCCATCTCCCCCCTCAGCCCCCTCACACCAAAGTACGGCAGCCTCATCAGCCGGGACAATTCTCTAACCGGAATTCACGAGTTTGCTTCCTCCTTTGGCACGACCAACATTGACAGCGTTCTCATCGACTGTTTCACCGGAGGGCACGATGGAATCACCACGACCGCCGGTAGTTTGCCAAGACAGGCCAGCAGCCTTCCTCGAGTACCCGACAGTCTGTACGGCGGTGGTAACCGAAGCCTGGACCCCGCAGACAACCTGACCAGTCCTGGCACAGATAGAAGCAGCTTCAGAGTCGGGTCCCTTGATGCCCCAAAGCCAAGAGCATCGGGAATTCTGAAGAGGCCGCAGTCTCTGGCCATTCCGGATATCGTCACCGGAACTTGTCCTGAGAGCAGCCGCAGGCGGAATGTCACCTTCAGCCAACAGGTAACATGGACAAGATAACAGAATTCCAATATTTCACCGGGGTCACGTTTAACACCCTTGTTTAATATGCTTAGGGTGACTCATACCGGGAACCACAGAGACTTCCACGTTTCATGAGCTCCAATGGCTCAGCGGGACTCGTGGGTACGGTTTCCACCTCATCCCTTTAAACCTGGACACATATGAATTACTCGGGTTCTGGGGCTAATTAAATGCAGATGAGGCACCAAGTGTTTTTTTAATTACCACCTTAATCCCCCTCAGACCCCGTGTAATTCATATGTGTTCGGGTTTAAAGGGATGAGGTGGCAGCCTTACTCGTGGGGTCTTTACAAAGACATAAATATGTTGGAACAGTCCCAACTTAAAAATGTATCTAAAGGCAACGGTGGGGTAGGGTTAGCACCCCTTTGTGTTTATTTCTGTGTTCCTTCGGGCCAGGGGCAGGGAAAACATGCCTCCAACGCAGGGGGAGGAGTAGCATTACTCCAGGTTGGATTAATGGCTGCAGTGGAAATGGTCACAACCAGGGCTGCCATCAGGGGGGTACAGCCCACACTCATGTAAGGTATTTTTATCTGGTGTCTTAAGTCTGGATGATTGACAGCCACAGTAGCTTCTCGTTTCTGCCCACCTCCCCCTCCACCAATCACAACAGGAGTTGATCCCAAGGCTTTTAATCGGCAGCACCTGTGAGGGGTGAGCTTTGCATTGCAACCATGGGATGGAGGAGGGAACAGAATGAAAGAGGGGGAGACATGGGATGGAGGAGGAGGAGGAGGACATGGGATGGAGGAGAGGTGGGCACAGGATGGAGGAGGAGGACATGGGATGGAGGAGGAGGAAGGAACAGGATGGAAGAGGAGGAGGACATGGGATGGAGGAGGAGGAGGGAACAGGATGGAAGAGGAGGAGGACATGGGATGGATGGGGAGACATGGGATGGAGGAGAGGTGGGCACAGGATGAAGGAGGAGGAGGACATGGGATGGCGAAGGAGGAGGGAACAGGATGGAAGAGGAGAAGACATGGGATGGAGGAGGAGGAGGGAACAGGATGGAAGAGGAGGAGGACATGGGATGGAGGAGAGGTGGGCACATGATGGAGGAGGAGGAGGACATGGGATGGCGAAGGAGGAGGGAACAGGATGGAAGAGGAGAAGACATGGGATGGAGGAGGAGGAGGGAACAGGAGGAGGACATGGGATGGATGGGGAGACATGGGATGGAGGAGAGGTAGGCACAGGATGAAGGAGGAGGAGGACATGGGACTGGACGAGGAAGAAGACATGGGATGGAGAAGAAGGATATGGGATAGATATGGGGAAATGGGATGGAGAAGGAGGACATGGAAAGGAAGAAGACATGGGATGGAAGAGATGGGACTGGAGGAGGAAGAGGACACGGGATGGAGGAGGACATGGGATAAGGGAGATGAGATTGTAAGAGGAGGACATGATATGGGGAGATAGGACTGAAGGAGGAGACAGAAGAGGACATGGGATGGAGGAGGAGGACACGGGATGGAGGAGGAGGACATGGGATGGAGGAGGACATGGGATGGAGGAGGACATGGAATAAGGGAGATGAGATTGTAAGAGGAGGACATGATATGGGGAGATAGGACTGAAGGAGGAGACAGAAGAGGACATGGGAAGGAGGAGGAGGTGGACACGGTATGGAGGAGATAGGACTGGAGGAGGAAGAGAACACAGCATGGAGGAGGAGGACACGGGATGGAGGAGGAGGACACGGGATGGAGGAGGAGGACACGGGATGGAGGAGGACATGGGATAAGGGAGATGAGATTGTAAGAGGAGGACATGATATGGGGAGATAGGACTGAAGGAGGAGACAGAAGAGGACATGGGAAGGAGGAGGAGGTGGACACGGTATGGAGGAGATAGGACTGGAGGAGGAAGAGAACACAGCATGGAGGAGGAGGACACGGAATGGAGGAGGAGGACACGGGATGGAGGAGGAGGGCACGGGATGGAGGAGGAGGGCACGGGATGGAGGAGGAGGGCACGGGATGGAGGAAGAGGGCACGGGATGGAGGAAGAGGGCACGGGATGGAGGAAGAGGAGGACACGGGATGGAGGAGGAGGACACGGGATGGAGGAGGAGGACACTGGATGGAGGAGGAGGACACTGGATGGAGGAGGAGGACACTGGATGGAGGAGGAGGACATGGGATGGAGGAGGAGGACACGGGATGGAGGAATAGGACATGGGATGGAGGAATAGGACATGGGATGGAGGAGGACATGGGATAAGGGAGATGAGTTTGTAAGAGGGGGACATGATATGGGGAGATGGGACTTAAGGAGGAGACAGAAGAGGACATGGGAAGGAGGAGGTGGTGGTTAGTGGGTGGATTTGGTGGTATGGCTAATGGGTAGGCCCTAGGGAATGTTGGTGGTCAGGCCCGGGGGGTTTAGGCCTAAAACTGTGTAAGGGGCCCCAAAATTTCTAATGGATGCCCTGGTCACAACAATGGTGGGCATCGGTCATTTTTTTCATGTTTTATTGCTCCAACTCACAAGGAGAGAAGGTCAGGGCATCAGACTCATCCAGCAACAGGGCTCCAGACTTTGCCACATGTCTCCTCCACCCAAAGGAGTGCCAGGATCCTTTCAGGGAGGACAACAATCCTCCTCCAGCAGGGTTTCCATCCTCTGGCTCTCCAACCTTGGGTGCTGCGTCCTTCTTGCCTAGCCAGGGCAGCTTGAGGATTTCTTGAAAGGCCCAAACGGGCTTCTGGCCTAGTCAGCACAAACTGTTCTGCACACACCCTCCCCAGGCTGCAGGCAGGGGGAAGAGACCTCCCCAAACATTTAAATTCTCCTCTGCCCCACTAACAATGAACCTCTTAGTGGTTGTCAGAAACCTCCCAACAGTCCCGGATTCTGCGGGACAGCCCTGGATTCTGACTTATGTCCCGCAGTCCCACTCAGCTGAGCTGTTTCCCGCATTGCCTCCATTGCCACTCACTTAGGCAGTTTTCAACTCTTGTGAGCAGGTCCTAGATTGACTTAAGTAAAATTTGATACAAACTGCTAAGATGAGGTGGGGGGGGGGGGGCATAGACAAGATAGGGGGTGCAGCTGTGGAAGAGGTGCAAAGGCCACATAGGGTTGACACCTTTTTTTCAAGCCAAACACAAACATTTTAGTGGTCTGGGCCAACATTGGGTGTTCGTGCCGCAGCGAACAGTGGGTGTGGCTACATTTCTCTTTCTGACATCATCACCCTGCCACCCAGTGATGCCGAACCTGCCCCAAGACAGCTGCCTTCAGCTCCCGGATGGCAACAGATTGGTGTGACTATTTTTGTTACTTGGTTACCTGGACACATGATTCAAAACCCTGACTGTCTGGGTGAATCCTGAACAGATGGCAACCCTAGGGCCACTTATAGTGGCCTGGAGAGCCGGATTTGGCCCTCAGGCCTTGTGTTTGACACGTGTGACCTAAGAGAACTTAATTTACTGGACACCTATAAATACAGGGTGGCCACGCCTCTATATTTGGCCGGGTGACCAATGCCATGGAGACTAAACGGTGAGAAAAATCCGAAGTTTTGGGATATCACCCGAACAGGAATGGAGAGGAAATCTTTCAGTTGGAGGTACAGAGAGGTCTCCCCCCGGGGTAAGGGGGGGGGGGCCAAGGACTGTCCTCGGAGGTGTTGCCTCTTCTCCTCTTTAATATCCATAACTTTAGGTAATCGTTTGGGCGTTAGATATACTTTAAATATGGAATCCGGGCATTCCAAGCCACCATTCAGCCCTTATTAATGATCCATAAATAAATCATTTGTTTTGTTACGTGATTTTAGATTTTATGTCTATAAACATTTTAATGTAAAAAAAAGAGGAACGTTTTCCGGAGGGATAAAAGGAAGCTTCAGGACTAAACTCTGCAGACTGGTTCTCTTTAAATGTGAATTGTTGTATGTGAGGACATGTGAGGTGACTGTGCATGACTTAATGTTACATGGTTTGATCCCTAGGTGTTTCTGACTGTATTGTATGCTGATATGGAGTTCTTATGGTGCAGGTGGCTAACATATTGCTGAACGGTGCAAAGTACGAAAGTGAACTCAATGGATCCAACGAGATGTCTCATCATAGGCTTTCCATGAAAGTCCTCTGCTCGTCCATCTACCACATGCCCAAAGCTCTGCGCAATCTATGCATCAACCACTTCTTAGGTAAATTCCGAGATCATTGCTGTGTGGGAGTCTAATAGATTGTGAGCCTCGTACCAGGACTCTCCATCCCATTAAAGTATCAGTTTTCATACTTTACATTGTCTATTCAAATACTTTGCTGACCAAAGCCCCATGGGGGAATTTTCCCATTTTTTCGGAAACCTTAGCAAACTTCATTTATCGGGGTGTCCAAGGAAAGTATGGGCTTGGGGTGTCCAAGGGAAGTATGGCCTTGGGGTGTCCAACAGAAGTATGGCCTTGGGGTGTCCAATAGAAGTATGACCTTGGGGTGTCGAAGGGAAGTATGGCCTTGGGGTGTCCAAGGGAGGTATGGCCTTGGGGCGTCCAAGGGAGGTATGGCCTTGGGGTGTCCAAGGGAGGTATGGCCTTGGGGTGTCCAAGGGAGGTATGGCCTTGTGGTGTCCAAGGAAAATATGGCCTTGGGTGTCCAAGGGAAGTATGGCCTTGGGGTGTCCAAGGGAAGTATGGCCTTGGGGTGTCCAATAGAAGTATGACCTTGGGGTGTCCAAGGGAGGTATGGCCTTGGGGTGTCCAAGGTAAGTATGGTCTTGGGGCGTCCAAGGGAGGTATGGCCTTGGGGTGTCCAAGGGAAATATGGCCTTGGGTGTCCAAGGGAAGTATGGCCTTGGGGTGTCCAAGGGAGGTATGGCCTTGGGGCGACCAAGGGAGGTATGGCCTTGGGGCGTCCAAGGGAGGTATGGCCTTGGGGTGTCCAAGGGAGGTATGGTCTTGGGGTGTCCAGGGGAGGTATGGCCTTGGGGTGTCCAATAGAAGTATGACCTTGGGGTGTCCAAGGGAGGTATGGCCTTGGGGTGTCCAAGGTAAGTATGGTCTTGGGGCGTCCAAGGGAGGTATGGCCTTGGGGTGTCCAAGGGAAATATGGCCTTGGGTGTCCAAGGGAAGTATGGCCTTGGGGTGTCCAAGGGAGGTATGGCCTTGGGGCGACCAAGGGAGGTATGGCCTTGGGGCGTCCAAGGGAGGTATGGCCTTGGGGTGTCCAAGGGAGGTATGGTCTTGGGGTGTCCAGGGGAGGTATGGCCTTGGGGTGTCCAAGGGAGGTATGGCATTGGGGCAACCAAGGGAGGTATGGCCTTGGGGTGTCCAAGGGAGGTATGGCCTTGGGGTGTCCAAGGGAGGTATGGCCTTGGGGTGACCAAGGGAGGTATGGCCTTGGGGCGTCCAAGGGAGGTATGGTCTTGGGGCGTCCAGGGGAGGTATGGCCTTAAGGTGTCCAAGGGAAATATGACCTCAGTCAGTGTTGGTAAAAGAAGTCAATCAGATATGTAGCTCTTGTGATTGACATGCGCAGTGCTAGCCGGGACAACTGATGTAAGGGGAATGTTGGTGAGGTGATCGGTTCCTAGGCACGGCATTCCCTAACAAGGACCATTCTGGTGGAGTGCCGTGAACCCACGATAGCTCCAGAGTCGGTCATTCTTTGTGGCTCCAAATGGCAGGAGTGAGATCAGCAGGGGACCCTTTGAAAAGTCCTCCCACTTCCGAGTCATGTTGATTGACCCATTCAGATATCTTTAGATTTCATAAGTTATAAGTCGGAATGATCGATTTAAAGAACAATTTATTTATAATCCTGGAGTTCGGGTTTTATGATATCGAAGGCTCGTCCCCTACATATTGTAGAAACGTTTTAGATTGTTTAGAAGTCCTCATTAAAACGTTCCTTTGTTTCTCGCAGGTTGGCTGTCATTTGAAGGAATGTTGCTCTTCTATACGGACTTCATGGGTGAGGTGGTCTTTCAAGGAGATCCTAAAGCTCCCCACAATTCTGAGGAATATCATAAATACAACGCCGGTGTTACAATGGGATGCTGGGGGATGTGTATATACGCCTTCAGTGCCGCTCTTTACTCAGGTATCTGTACTGCCACACATGATACAATCTGATTGTACAATCTTCTTTAGATCTAAGAACAACTATCTAGTGTGACCATCTACCTGCCCTTGCTGATTGGTTATACATTAAAAGGCTAGGAGTCAGTCCTGATTGATTATAAACTATATGAGAAAATTTATGAGGAGACCCCTGGGGTTGTGGAAACCCATGGTTCCACTGAAGGGTCCTGGTAATACTCCATCATACAAAGACATTGTAGACACTCATGCTCTTTCGACCTTGAGTAACAATTAGGTGAAGCACCTTTTCTGTTCCACCATGACTGTGCCCCCCCCCCCCCCCCCATGTACAAAGCCAGCTCCATAAAGACACGGGGTGACCAGTTTGGACCAGATCCAAAAAGACATGGGGTGACCAGTTTGGACCAACTCCATAAAGACACTGAAAAAAACGAAAATTTCCCTTCCTAGTTCCCCTCTATTACCAATGATAGGAGGATGAGGATCACATAGGAGGAGTTCCTGGTGATTGGGGGTGAAGTTCCACTTTAATTTCTATAAAGATATATATCTATATTGCTTGTGTTTTGCTGTTTTGGGGATAATTCTATTGATGATCTGTGAATGTTCACCGGAAATCCTTCTTTTTCCTCTTCTCCTTCTCCTCCTTAACCTTCTCCTTCACCTTCTTCTTCTCCTTCTCCTCCTTAACCTTCTCCTTCACCTTCTTCTTCTCCTTCTCCTCCTTAACCTTCTCCTTCACCTTCTTCTTCTCCTTCTCCTCCTTAACCTTCTCCTTCACCTTCTTCTTCTCCTTCTCTTTGTTCTTCTTCTTCCTCATTCTCCTTCTCCTCCCTCTCCCTCTCATCCTTCTCCTCTCCTTCACCTCCTCCTCCCTCTCCTCCTTCCTCTCCTTCTTTCTCTCCTTCTCCTTCTTCCTCCTCCTTCTTCCTCTTCCTTCTCCTCCTCCCTCTCCTTCACCTTCTTCTTCTCCTTCTCTTTGTTCTTCTTCTTCCTCATTCTCCTTCTCCTCCCTCTCCCTCTCATCCTTCTCCTCTCCTTCTCCTCCCTCTCCCTCTCATCCTTCTCCTCTCCTTCACCTCCTCCTCCCTCTCCTCCTTCCTCTCCTTCTTTCTCTCCTTCTCCTTCTTCCTCCTCCTTCTTCCTTTTCCTTCTCCTCCTCCCTCTCCTTCACCTTCTTCTTCTCCTTCTTTTTGTTCTTCTTCTTCCTCATTCTCCTTCTCCTCCCTCTCCCTCTCATCCTTCTCCTCTCCTTCACCTCCTCCTCCCTCTCCTCCTTCCTCTCCTTCTTTCTCTCCTTCTCCTTCTTCCTCCTCCTTCTTCCTCTTCCTTCTCCTCCTCCCTCTCCTTCACCTTCTTCTTCTCCTTCTCTTTGTTCTTCTTCTTCCTCATTCTCCTTCTCCTCCCTCTCCCTCTCATCCTTCTCCTCTCCTTCTCCTCCCTCTCCCTCTCATCCTTCTCCTCTCCTTCACCTCCTCCTCCCTCTCCTCCTTCCTCTCCTTCTTTCTCTCCTTCTCCTTCTTCCTCCTCCTTCTTCCTCTTCCTTCTCCTCCTCCCTCTCCTTCTCCTTCTTCCTCGTCCCTCTCCTCCTCCTTCTTCTTGTATATGAAGCGGCCCTGGAGAAGCTGGAGGAACATTTCAGCACCCGCACTCTGTACTTCATCGCCTATCTGACGTTTGGCCTGGGGACGGGTCTGGCCACTCTCTCCAGGAATCTGTACATCATCCTCTCTCTGTGTATAACGCACGGCATCCTCTTCTCCACACTCTGCATCCTGCCCTACTCCCTGCTCTGCGACTATTTCCAGAATAAGAGGGTACGTCTACCACCCCTCCCCCCCCCCCATCACTGACATCGCACATCATACCCAAAAATCAGGTCATCAAATCACTTATCCCCCGTTTACATCGGTGTGATTTGTCATGTAATGGGACAGGTCCAAATCGCATGACAAGGCACACCGTGCAACTCAAACTTTGCAGTGCCGCACCGATTTGAAATAAAGGTTCCTGCGCTATTTTTTAGCGATCTCAGTTGCAACTTGCATGGACATCTGTGCAGGGAGCCACACACAGATGTCAGGCGAGTCGCACCGGAAATTGCACTGACTTCAAGTGAAGTCGTTTTTAAAGCCGCATTTAGTGTGACCCGGGGATGAAAACCCAAATAAACGTAATCAGCTGAACGCTTTCTTATGCTGCGTACACACGGTCTGACTTTCCAATGGGAAAACCTCCAACTGAAAACATAGAGAACCTGGAAGGGAAACGTAGTCCTGATGGAGAGTGGGACTCGGGAGCTGCATGTGAAATCGCTCCGCAGGGTGAGTGCAGATGAGGTTGGAGGAACTCTCGATATGCAGGGACATCGCCCTCCAGGCTTTTATACAAGGTATTTATTGAAGTTTGTAGTTCATAAGGTACAAAAAGGACTGACCAGTTTCGGAGGGGAATGCCCTGATGAGGGGGTGCTTTCCTCCGAAACGCGTTGGCTCCATTTGAACCATGTGAACTGCAAACCTCAATAAATACGTTGTAAAAAGCCTGAAGTGTGATGTCCCTGCATGTCCAGCGTGCTTCCGATCTCGTCTACACATAAGATGACCTTCCATGTCTGTTCATTGACCCCGACACCCAACATTACTGGAACCTCTCAGGTGAGATTTCTGTACATTTCATGTTCTCATTCAGTGTCTTTCTCCAGTTTGTAGGCTCCAGCTCGGAGGGCACCAAGCGCGGGATGGGGGTGGACATCTCTCTCCTCAGCTGCCAGTATTTCCTCGCCCAGATCCTGGTCTCCATCATCATGGGACCTCTGACGTCGATCGTCGGCAGTGCCAACGGGGTCATGTACTTCTCCAGCCTCATGGCCTTTGTGGGCTGCTTCTACTCCTCTTTATTTGTCGTCTACGACATTCCACCGAGTGGAGATCTGGATGACGAGGAGCAGCCGCTTCTACTGAACATCTGAACTCTCTGCAGAACCTTTATAAACTCAACTTTGTTTTCAATCTCAATAAACCCTCCGCTGGATACTGAGCCGCCTTCCCGGGTGTTATTGAGCCGATCTTCTATGGAATGGGGGGGGGGGGCGGTGCAAGATAAAGCCTTATATATGTCACAGCACGGGGGGGGGAGTAGTATGGAGTACGGGGTGTATAGATTGGGGCGTATATATGGAGTACGGGGTGTTTGTAGTATGGGGTATGTGGAGTAATTAAGGGGTGTATGGCGTGGGGGGGTGTATGGAGTTTGGGGTGTATGGGATGTGGGTGTATGTAGGGTGGGTGGTGTATGGAGTACGGGTGTATGTAGTGTGGACAATGAACCGACAACAGCACTACGATGAGGGCGTCTCCCCCCTTACTCTGTTCTCCTCTCCTCCCAGCATGCTCTTTGTTAGCACATGTGCATGAAGCGGCGTCTGATTGGCTGGCCTTTCCTCTCCCCGCCCAGTACAGGGATTACACATTCTCATATCAGACAAATACAGACGGCTGGAGTTCAGATATAAATAATGGAGAAACGCGTCGGACCGATGATTCTCAGATATTCCAGAAATGAGGCAGTAAATAGGGACAGAGAATGGATGATGCAATACATATCTCACACCACAAGATGGCGCACTTTAGCAGCCTGTGTACTGAATATTGATCAGCCAACTCCAGTCATTGGTTCTGCAGAATACAAATATCTGGGGATTCCCCATAGACAGGTAGGGGGGGGGCTCCCAGGGGTCCCCAATATTATCATCTGTGTTAATGGAGGGGGGAGGGGCAGGGAGGCTCCTCTATAGGAGGATATCAGTCGTCACTCTCAGTTCTTCTTTCCTTAGAAATTGTTTGATATACAAACAGAAAATAATGAATGGAAATATTTTATATTTACAACTTGCAGCCAGCAGGTGGCGCTCTCTATTTACTCTGCCGGCTGCCCCATCAAACTCCAAGCAGGACCCCCCATGGTTATGTTGTCAGTGATACTGAGGAAGCCTCTCCCCCCCCCCCCTCCCCTATTTATTCCAATAGGGCCAATTATTGAGGTGTAAAGTTGGAGATTTCCGGTTACTCTGAAGAGATTTCCTCTCACTTCCTGTTGTGTCCTCAGAGCAGGAAGTGATGGGAAATCTCCCCGATGGAAAACACAATAAAAATAAAATGTACAGGGGTTCTAACCCTTCCCATCCAATACCTAAAGAAACCGTCTGAGGTTTAGATGTCCTGATAACATGTACGGAGAGAGTTGTCCCCTCCCCCCATCACCCCGAATACATATGAGTTACACGGGTTCTGGGGCTGATAAGGTGCCTCATCTCAGAACACGTGTGATTCAGGAGACAACCCCCATCATCTCATGTAAAGCACTTCATAGAGCCGATCACCGAATCATTACACAGGAAACATCTGCCTGCTGAGCGGCGGGAAATGTCAGTCAGTGCAACAACATGTATGTGATGTGGGGTGTATGGAGTGCGGAGTGTATTGACTGAGGGGTGTGTAGTTTGGGGTGTATGGAGTTTGGAGTGTATGAAGTTTGGGGTGTGTGGAGTTTGGGGTGTATGTCTTGTGGGGTGTATAGAATTTGGGGTGTGTGGAGTTTGGGGTGTGTGTAGTTTGGGGTGTTTGTGGTGTGGGGTGTGTGGAGTTTGGGGTGTACAGAGTTTGGGGTGTGTGTGGTGTTGGGTGTGTGGAGTTTGGGGTGTGTGGAGTTTGGGGTGTACAGAGTTTGGGGTGTGTGTGGGGTTGGGTGTGTGGAGTTTGGGGTGTGTGGAGTGTGGGGTGTGTGGGGTGTATGGAGTGTGGAGTGTATGTTTTGTGGGGTGTATGGAGTGTGGGGTGTATAGAGTTTGGGGTGTGTGTGGTGTTGGGTGTATGGAGTTTGGGGTGTATGGCATTTGGGCTGTATGGAGTGTGGGGTGTATGTCTTGTGGGGTGTATAGAGTTTGGGGTGTGTTGAGTTTGGGGTGTGTGGAGTTTGGGGTGTATGTTTTGTGGGGTGTATGGAGTTTGGGGTGTATGTGGTGTTGGGTGTGTGTAGTTTGGGGTGTGTGGAGTTTGGGGGTGTATGGAGTGTGGGGTGTATGGAGTTTGGGGTGTATAGAGTTTGGGGTGTGTGGAGTTTGGGGTGTACAGAGTTTGGGGTGTGTGTGGGGTTGGGTGTGTGGAGTTTGGGGTGTGTGGAGTGTGGGGTGTATGGAGTGTGGAGTGTATGTCTTGTGGGGTGTATGGAGTGTGTGGTGTATAGAGTTTGGGGTGTGTGTGGTGTTGGGTGTATGGAGTTTGGGGTGTATGGCATTTGGGCTGTATGGAGTGTGGGGTGTATGTCTTGTGGGGTGTATAGAGTTTGGGGTGTGTTGAGTTTGGGGTGTGTGGAGTTTGGGGTGTATGTTTTGTGGGGTGTATGGAGTTTGGGGTGTATGTGGTGTTGGGTGTGTGTAGTTTGGGGTGTGTGGAGTTTGGGGGTGTATGGAGTGTGGGGTGTATGGAGTTTGGGGTGTATAGAGTTTGGGGTGTGTGGAGTTTGGGGTGTACAGAGTTTGGGGTGTGTGTGGTGTTGGGGTGTATGGAGTGTGGGGTGTATGGAGTGTGGGGTGTATGGAGTTTGGGGTGTATAGAGTTTGGGGTGTATAGAGTTTGGGGTGTATAGAGTTTGGGGTGTGTGAAGTTTGGGGTGTGTGGAGTTTGGGGTGTACAGAGCTTGGAGTGTGTGTGGTGTTGGGGTGTATGGAGTTTGGGGTGTGTGGAGTTTGGGGTGTATAGAGTTTGGGGTGTATAGAGTTTGGGGTCTGTGTAGTTTGGGGTGTACAGAGTTTGGGGTGTGTGTGGTGTTGGGTGTGTGGAGTTTGGGGTGTACAGAGTTTGGGGTGTGTGTGGTGTTGGGTGTGTGGAGTTTGGGGTGTACAGAGTTTGGGGGTGTGTGTGGTGTTGGGTGTGTGGAGTTTGGGGTGTACAGAGTTTGGGGTGTGTGTGGTGTTGGGTGTGTGGAGTTTGGGGTGTACAGAGTTTGGGGTGTGTGTGGTGTTGGGTGTGTGGAGTTTGGGGTGTACAGAGTTTGGGGTGTGTGTGGTGTTGGGTGTGGAGTTTGGGGTGTACAGAGTTTGGGGTGTGTGTGGTGTTGGGTGTGTGTAGTTTGGGGTGTACAGAGTTTGGGGTGTGTGTGGTGTTGGGTGTGTGGAGTTTGGGGTGTGTGGAGTTTGGGGTGTATAGAGTTTGGGGTGTATAGAGTTTGGGGTCTGTGTAGTTTGGGGTGTACAGAGTTTGGGGTGTGTGTGGTGTTGGGTGTGTGGAGTTTGGGGTGTACAGAGTTTGGGGTGTGTGTGGTGTTGGGTGTGTGGAGTTTGGGGTGTACAGAGTTTGGGGTGTGTGTGGTGTTGGGTGTGTGGAGTTTGGGGTGTACAGAGTTTGGGGTGTGTGTGGTGTTGGGTGTGTGGAGTTTGGGGTGTACAGAGTTTGGGGTGTGTGTGGTGTTGGGTGTGTGGAGTTTGGGGTGTACAGAGTTTGGGGTGTGTGTGGTGTTGGGTGTGTGGAGTTTGGGGTGTGTGGAGTTTGGGGTGTATAGAGTTTGGGGTCTGTGTAGTTTGGGGTGTACAGAGTTTGGGGTGTGTGTGGTGTTGGGTGTGTGGAGTTTGGGGTGTACAGAGTTTGGGGTGTGTGTGGTGTTGGGTGTGTGTAGTTTGGGGTGTACAGAGTTTGGGGTGTGTGTGGTGTTGGGTGTGTGGAGTTTGGGGTGTACAGAGTTTGGGGTGTGTGTGGTGTTGGGTGTGTGGAGTTTGGGGTGTACAGAGTTTGGGGTGTGTGTGGTGTTGGGTGTGGAGTTTGGGGTGTACAGAGTTTGGGGTGTGTGTGGTGTTGGGTGTGTGTAGTTTGGGGTGTACAGAGTTTGGGGTGTGTGTGGTGTTGGGTGTGTGGAGTTTGGGGTGTACAGAGTTTGGGGTGTGTGTGGTGTTGGGTGTGTGGAGTTTGGGGTGTATAATACTTAGTGCCATCTAGTGGGCAAATGCCTTTTTTTCTGCAGCACAACTGATTGGCTGCTTTCCCCTTCCTAGTCTAAGCTCTGCTGCACAGCAATGTTCTATAGAGAGACCCTCGGAGGAGTGGGGGGGGGGGGTCAGCGGAGAGGAACGTCACTTTTAGGGGGGGGGGTCTATATATAATTCTTTCTTATTTCTCTGGTAATGACCTCATATAAGGTCCCGGATGACATCAACTACATATTAATGAGCCCCTCCCACCTCTGTCATACTTTCCTATGGAGTGTCACATTTTATGGGGTCCAATAAAGAGTTAAGGTTCTGTGGGACGGCCCACTCAGTGATGGAGCCGCGCCGCACCCCGTCCTCCGCACAACACTCGCTCTTTGTTCCTCCAATGAGCTCCATTGTATGAATGTCGGTGTAATTATCATAATAGATGGAAATGTCACCGCGGGACGAGGCGGCGGGGGAACATTCAGCGTCATTCCGGGGGGAGGGGGGGCACATTCATCGTCATTCTGGGGAGGGGGAAAATTCAGCGCCATTCCATGGGGGAGGGGGGAACATTCAGCGTCATTCCGGGGAAAGGGGGGGACATTCAGCGTCATTCCGGGGAGGGGGGAAATTCAGCGCCATTCCATGGGGGAGGGGGGGACATTCAGCATCATTCCGGGGGGAGGGGGGACATTCATCGTCATTCGGGGGGGGCATTCTCAGCAAATCCTTTCTTCTTCCCGGATGGCGTTCCGAGGAAAAGTCGGTTTACAATGGAAATTTTATGATACGGAGAGAAGATACATTTCCTCTTTTATATCGATGGATTCGATGATTGTCAGATTTATAGAATCACGTTATTATAGGCATTTAAAAAGGATGAGGATCCCCAGAGCACTATGGGTTATAGGATTCCCGGAAGACTATGGGTTATAGGATTCCCAGAGCACTATGGGTTATAGGATTCCCGGAGCACTGTGGGTTATAGGATTCCCAGAGCACTGTGGGTTATAGGATTCCCAGAGCACTGTGGGTTATAGGATTCCCAGAGCACTGTGGGTTAGAGGATTCCCAGAGCACTGTGGGTTATAGGATTCCCAGAGCACTGTGGGTTATAGGATTCCCGGAGCACTATGGGTTATAGGATTCTCAGAGCACTGTGGGTTATAGGATTCCCGGAAGACTATGGGTTATAGGATTCCCACAGCACTGTGGGTTATAGGATTCCCGGAGCACTGTTGGTTATAGGATTCCCAGAGCACTGTGTGTTTTAGGATTCCCAGAGTACTGTGGGTTTTAGGATTCCCAGAGCACTGTGGGTTATAGGATTCCAAGAGCACTGTGGGTTATAGGATTCCCAGAGCACTGTGGGTTATAGGATTCCCAGAGCACTGTGGGTTTTAGGATTCCCAGAGCACTGTGGGTTTTAGGATTCCCAGAGCACTGTAGGTTTTAGGATTCCCAGAGCAATGTTGGTTATAGGATTCCCAGAGCACTGTGGGTTATAGGATTCCCAGAGCACTATGGGTTATAGGATTTCCAGAGCACTGTGGGTTATAGGATTCCCAGAGCACTTTGGGTTATAGGATTCCCAAAGCACTGTGGGTTATAGGATTCCCAAAGCACTGTGGGTTATAGGATTCTCAGAGCACTATGGGCTATAGGATTCTCAGAGCACTATGGGTTATAGGATTCTCAGAGCACCATGGGTTATAGGATTCCCAGAGCACTATGGGTTAAAGGATTCCCAGAGCACTATGGGTTATAGGTTTCCCATAGCACTATGGGATATAGGATTCCCGGAGCACTATGGGTAATTGGATTCCCGGAAGACTATGGGTTATAGGATTCCCAGAGCACTGTGGGTTATAGGATTCCCAGAGCACTGTGGGTTATAGGATTCCCACATCACTGTGGGTTATAGGATTCCCAGAGCACTGTGGGTTATAGGATTCCCAGAGCACTGTGGGTTTTAGGATTCCCAGAGCACTGTAGGTTTTAGGATTCCCAGAGCACTGTAGGTTTTAGGATTCCCAGAGCACTGTTGGTTATAGGATTCCCAGAGCACTGTGGGTTAAAGGGATTCCCAGAGCACTATGGGTTATAGGATTCCCAGAGCACTGTGGGTTATAGGATTCCCAGAGGACTATGGGTTATAGGATTCCCAAAGCACTGTGGGTTATAGGATTCCCAGAGCACTGTGGGTTTTAGGATTCCCAGAGCACTTTGGGTTTTAGGATTCCCAGAGCACTGTGGGTTATAGGATTCCCAGAGCACTGTGGGTTTTAGGATTCCCAGAGCACTGTGGGTTTTAGGATTCCCAGAGCACTGTGGGTTTTAGGATTCCCAGAGCACTGTGGGTTATAGGATTCCCGGAGCACTGTGGGTTATAGGATTCCCAGAGCACTGTGGGTTATAGGATTCCCAGAGCACTGTGGGTTATAGGATTCCCAGAGCACTGTGGGTTATAGGATTCCCAGAGCACTGTGGGTTTTAGGATTCCCAGAGCACTGTAGGTTTTAGGATTCCCAGAGCACTGTAGGTTTTAGGATTCCAGAGCACTGTTGGTTATAGGATTCCCAGAGCACTGTGGGTTATAGGATTCCCAGAGCACTATGGGTTATAGGATTCCCAGAGCACTATGGGTTATAGGATTCCCAGAGCACTGTGGGTTATAGGATTCCCAGAGCACTATGGGTTATAGGATTCCCAGAGCACTGTGGGTTATAGGATTCCCAGAGGACTATGGGTTATAGGATTCCCAAAGCACTGTGGGTTATAGGATTCCCAGAGCACTGTGGGTTTTAGGATTCCCAGAGCACTTTGGGTTTTAGGATTCCCAGAGCACTGTGGGTTATAGGATTCCCAGAGCACTATGGGTTATAGGATTCCCAGAGCACTGTGGGTTATAGGATTCCCACATCACTGTGGGTTATAGGATTCCCAGAGCACTGTGGGTTATAGGATTCCCAGAGCACTGTGGGTTATAGGATTCCCAGAGCACTGTGGGTTATAGGATTCCCAGATCACTGTGGGTTATAGGATTCCCAGAGCACTGTGGGTTATAGGATTCCCAGAGGACTGTGAGTTTTAGGATTCCCAGAGCACTGTGGGTTATAGGATTCCCAGAGCACTGTGTGTTTTAGGATTCCCAGAGCACTGTGGGTTTTAGGATTCCCAGAGCACTGTGGGTTTTAGGATTCCCAGAGCATTGTGGGTTTTAGGATTCCCAGAGCACTGTGGGTTTTAGGATTCCCAGAGCACTGTGGGTTATAGGATTCCCAGAGCACTGTGGGTTATAGGATTCCCAGAGCACTGTGGGTTATAGGATTCCCAGAGCACTGTGGGTTAAAGGATTCCCAGAGCACTATGTGTTATAGGATTCCCAAAGCACTGTGGGTTATAGGATTCCCAAAGCACTGTGGGTTATAGGATTCCCAGAGCACTGTGGGTTATAGGATTCCCGGAGCACTATGGGTTATAGGATTCTCAGAGCACTGTGGGTTATAGGATTCCCGGAAGACTATGGGTTATAGGATTCCCACAGCACTGTGGGTTATAGGATTCCCGAGCACTATGGGTTTTAGGATTCCCAGAGCACTGTGGGTTATATGATTCCCAGAGCACTGTTGGTTATAGGATTCCCAGAGCACTGTGTGTTTTAGGATTCCCAGAGTACTGTGGGTTTTAGGATTCCCAGAGCACTGTGGGTTATAGTATTCCCAGAGCACTGTGGGTTATAGATTCCCAGAGCACTGTGGGTTATAGGATTCCCAGAGCACTGTGGGTTATAGGATTCCCAGAGCACTGTGGGTTTTAGGATTATAGGATTCCCAGAGCACTGTAGGTTTTAGGATTCCCAGAGCAATGTTGGTTATGGGATTCCCAGAGCACTGTGGGTTATAGATTCCCAGAGCACTATGGGTTATAGGATTTCCAGAGCACTGTGGGTTATAGGATTCCCAGAGCACTTTGGGTTATAGGATTCACTGTGGGTTATAGGATTCCCAAAGCACTGTGGGTTATAGGATTCCAGAGCACTATGGGCTATAGGATTCTCAGAGCACTATGGGTTATAGGATTCTCAGAGCACTATGGGTTAAAGGATTCCCAGAGCACTATGGGTTATAGGTTTCCCGTAGCACTGTGGGTTATAGGATTCCCAGAGCACTGTGGGTTATAGGATTCCCAGAGCACTGTGGGTTAGAGGATTCCCAGAGCACTGTGGGTTATAGGATTCCCAGAGCACTGTGGGTTATAGGATTCCCGGAGCACTATGGGTTATAGGATTCTCAGAGCACTGTGGGTTATAGGATTCCCGGAAGACTATGGGTTATAGGATTCCCACAGCACTGTGGGTTATAGGATTCCCGGAGCACTGTTGGTTATAGGATTCCCAGAGCACTGTGTGTTTTAGGATTCCCAGAGTACTGTGGGTTTTAGGATTCCCAGAGCACTGTGGGTTATAGGATTCCAAGAGCACTGTGGGTTATAGGATTCCCAGAGCACTGTGGGTTATAGGATTCCCAGAGCACTGTGGGTTTTAGGATTCCCAGAGCACTGTGGGTTTTAGGATTCCCAGAGCACTGTAGGTTTTAGGATTCCCAGAGCAATGTTGGTTATAGGATTCCCAGAGCACTGTGGGTTATAGGATTCCCAGAGCACTATGGGTTATAGGATTTCCAGAGCACTGTGGGTTATAGGATTCCCAGAGCACTTTGGGTTATAGGATTCCCAAAGCACTGTGGGTTATAGGATTCCCAAAGCACTGTGGGTTATAGGATTCTCAGAGCACTATGGGCTATAGGATTCTCAGAGCACTATGGGTTATAGGATTCTCAGAGCACCATGGGTTATAGGATTCCCAGAGCACTATGGGTTAAAGGATTCCCAGAGCACTATGGGTTATAGGTTTCCCATAGCACTATGGGATATAGGATTTATGGGATTGGATTCCCACTATGGGTTATAGGATTCCCAGAGCACTGTGGGTTATAGGATTCCCAGAGCACTGTGGGTTATAGGATTTCACTGTGGGTTATAGGATTCCCAGAGCACTGTGGGTTATAGGATTCCCAGAGCATAGGATTCCCAGAGCACTGTAGGTTTTAGGATTCCCAGAGCACTGTAGGTTTTAGGATTCCCAGAGCACTGTTGGTTATAGGATTCCCAGAGCACTGTGGGTTAAAGGGATTCCCAGAGCACTATGGGTTATAGGATTCCCAGAGCACTGTGGGTTATAGGATTCCCAGAGGACTATGGGTTATAGGATTCCCAAAGCACTGTGGGTTATAGGATTCCCAGAGCACTGTGGGTTTTAGGATTCCCAGAGCACTTTGGGTTTTAGGATTCCCAGAGCACTGTGGGTTATAGGATTCCCAGAGCACTGTGGGTTTTAGGATTCCCAGAGCACTGTGGGTTTTAGGATTCCCAGAGCACTGTGGGTTTTAGGATTCCCAGAGCACTGTGGGTTATAGGATTCCCGGAGCACTGTGGGTTATAGGATTCCCAGAGCACTGTGGGTTATAGGATTCCCAGAGCACTGTGGGTTATAGGATTCCCAGAGCACTGTGGGTTATAGGATTCCCAGAGCACTGTGGGTTTTAGGATTCCCAGAGCACTGTAGGTTTTAGGATTCCCAGAGCACTGTAGGTTTTAGGATTCCCAGAGCACTGTTGGTTATAGGATTCCCAGAGCACTGTGGGTTATAGGATTCCCAGAGCACTATGGGTTATAGGATTCCCAGAGCACTATGGGTTATAGGATTCCCAGAGCACTGTGGGTTATAGGATTCCCAGAGCACTATGGGTTATAGGATTCCCAGAGCACTGTGGGTTATAGGATTCCCAGAGGACTATGGGTTATAGGATTCCCAAAGCACTGTGGGTTATAGGATTCCCAGAGCACTGTGGGTTTTAGGATTCCCAGAGCACTTTGGGTTTTAGGATTCCCAGAGCACTGTGGGTTATAGGATTCCCAGAGCACTATGGGTTATAGGATTCCCAGAGCACTGTGGGTTATAGGATTCCCACATCACTGTGGGTTATAGGATTCCCAGAGCACTGTGGGTTATAGGATTCCCAGAGCACTGTGGGTTATAGGATTCCCAGAGCACTGTGGGTTATAGGATTCCCAGATCACTGTGGGTTATAGGATTCCCAGAGCACTGTGGGTTATAGGATTCCCAGAGGACTGTGAGTTTTAGGATTCCCAGAGCACTGTGGGTTATAGGATTCCCAGAGCACTGTGTGTTTTAGGATTCCCAGAGCACTGTGGGTTTTAGGATTCCCAGAGCACTGTGGGTTTTAGGATTCCCAGAGCATTGTGGGTTTTAGGATTCCCAGAGCACTGTGGGTTTTAGGATTCCCAGAGCACTGTGGGTTATAGGATTCCCAGAGCACTGTGGGTTATAGGATTCCCAGAGCACTGTGGGTTATAGGATTCCCAGAGCACTGTGGGTTAAAGGATTCCCAGAGCACTATGTGTTATAGGATTCCCAAAGCACTGTGGGTTATAGGATTCCCAAAGCACTGTGGGTTATAGGATTCCCAGAGCACTGTGGGTTATAGGATTCCCGGAGCACTATGGGTTATAGGATTCTCAGAGCACTGTGGGTTATAGGATTCCCGGAAGACTATGGGTTATAGGATTCCCACAGCACTGTGGGTTATAGGATTCCCGGAGCACTATGGGTTTTAGGATTCCCAGAGCACTGTGGGTTATATGATTCCCAGAGCACTGTTGGTTATAGGATTCCCAGAGCACTGTGTGTTTTAGGATTCCCAGAGTACTGTGGGTTTTAGGATTCCCAGAGCACTGTGGGTTATAGTATTCCCAGAGCACTGTGGGTTATAGTATTCCCAGAGCACTGTGGGTTATAGGATTCCCAGAGCACTGTGGGTTATAGGATTCCCAGAGCACTGTGGGTTTTAGGATTCCCAGAGCACTGTGGGTTTTAGGATTCCCAGAGCACTGTAGGTTTTAGGATTCCCAGAGCAATGTTGGTTATGGGATTCCCAGAGCACTGTGGGTTATAGAATTCCCAGAGCACTATGGGTTATAGGATTTCCAGAGCACTGTGGGTTATAGGATTCCCAGAGCACTTTGGGTTATAGGATTCCCAAAGCACTGTGGGTTATAGGATTCCCAAAGCACTGTGGGTTATAGGATTCTCAGAGCACTATGGGCTATAGGATTCTCAGAGCACTATGGGTTATAGGATTCTCAGAGCACTATGGGTTAAAGGATTCCCAGAGCACTATGGGTTATAGGTTTCCCGTAGCACTATGGGATATAAGATTCCCGGAGCACTATGGGTAATTGGATTCCCGGAAGACTATGGGTTATAGGATTCCCAGAGCACTGTGGGTTATAGGATTCCCAGAGCACTGTGGGTTATAGGATTCCCACATCACTGTGGGTTATAGGATTCCCAGAGCACTGTGGGTTATAGGATTCCCAGAGCACTGTGGGTTTTAGGATTCCCAGAGCACTGTAGGTTTTAGGATTCCCAGAGCACTGTAGGTTTTAGGATTCCCAGAGCACTGTTGGTTATAGGATTCCCAGAGCACTGTGGGTTATAGGATTCCCAGAGCACTATGGGTTATAGGATTCCCAGAGCACTGTGGGTTATAGGATTCCCAGAGGACTATGGGTTATAGGATTCCCAAAGCACTGTGGGTTATAGGATTCCCAGAGCACTGTGGGTTTTAGGATTCCCAGAGCACTTTGGGTTTTAGGATTCCCAGAGCACTGTGGGTTATAGGATTCCCAGAGCACTATGGGTTATAGGATTTCCAGAGCACTGTTGGTTATAGGATTCCCAGAGCACTGTGGGTTATAGGATTCCCAGAGCACTGTGGGTTATAGGATTCCCAGAGCACTGTGGGTTTTAGGATTCCCAGAGCACTGTGGGTTTTAGGATTCCCAGAGCACTGTGGGTTTTAGGATTCCCAGAGCACTGTGGGTTATAGGATTCCCGGAGCACTGTGGGTTATAGGATTCCCGGAGCACTGTGGGTTATAGGATTCCCAGAGCACTGTGGGTTATAGGATTCCCAGAGCACTGTTGGTTATAGGATTCCCAGAGCACTGTGGGTTATAGGATTCCCAGAGCACTATGGGTTATAGGATTCCCAGAGCACTGTGGGTTATAGGATTCCCAGAGCACTGTGGGTTATAGGATTCCCAGAGCACTATGGGTTATAGGATTCCCAGAGCACTATGGGTTATAGGATTCCCAGAGCACTGTGGGTTATAGGATTCCCAGAGCACTGTGGGTTATAGGATTCCCAGAGCACTATGGGTTATAGGATTCCCAGAGCACTGTGGGTTATAGGATTCCCAGAGCACTATGGGTTATAGGATTCCCAGAGCACTGTGGGTTATAGGATTCCCAGAGCACTATGTGTTATAGGATTCCCAAAGCACTGTGGGTTATAGGATTCCCAGAGCACTGTGGGCTTTAGGATTCCCAGAGCACTTTGGGTTTTAGGATTCCCAGAGCACTGTGGGTTATAGGATTCCCAGAGCACTATGGGTTATAGGATTCCCAGAGCACTGTTGGTTATAGGATTCCCAGAGCACTGTTGGTTATAGGATTCCCAGAACACTGTGGGTTATAGGATTCCCAGAGCACTATGGGTTATAGGATTCCCAGAGCACTGTGGGTTATAGGATTCCCAGAGCACTGTGGGTTATAGGATTCCCAGAGCACTATGGGTTATAGGATTCCCAGAGCACTGTGGGTTATAGGATTCCCAGAGCACTATGGGTTATAGGATTCCCAGAGCACTGTGGGTTATAGGATTCCCAGAGCACTGTTGGTTATAGGACTCCCAGAGCACTGTTGGTTATAGGATTCCCAGAGCACTGTTGGTTATAGGATTCCCAGAGCACTGTGAGTTATAGGATTCCCAGAGCACTGTGGGTTATAGGATTCCCAGAGTACTGTGGGTTATAGGATTCCCAGAGCACTGTGGGTTTTAGGATTCCCAGAGCTCTGTGGGTTATATGATTCCTAGAGCACTGTGGGATATAGGATTCCCGGAGCACTATGGGTTATAGGATTCCCGGAGCACTATGGGTTATAGGATTCCGGGAGCACTGTGGGTTTTAGGATTCCCAGAGCACTGTGGGTTATAGGATTCCCAGAGCACTGTGGGTTATAGGATTTCCAGAGCACTGTGGGTTTTAGGATTCCCAGAGCACTGTGGGTTTTAGGATTCCCAGAGCACTGTAGGTTTTAGGATTCCCAGAGCACTGTAGGTTTTAGGATTCCCAGAGCACTGTTGGTTATAGGATTCCCAGAGCACTATGGGTTATAGGATTCCCAGAGCACTGTGGGTTATAGGATTCCCAGAGGACTATGGGTTATAGGATTCCCAGAGCACTGTAGGTTTTAGGATTCCCAGAGCACTGTTGGTTATAGGATTCCCAGAGCACTATGGGTTATAGGATTCCCAGAGCACTGTGGGTTATAGGATTCCCACATCACTGTGGGTTATAGGATTCCCAGAGCACTGTGGGTTATAGGATTCCCAGAGCACTGTGGGTTATAGGATTCCCAGAGCACTGTGGGTTATAGGATTCCCAGATCACTGTGGGTTATAGGATTCCCAGAGCACTGTGGGTTATAGGATTCCCAGAGGACTGTGAGTTTTAGGATTCCCAGAGCACTGTGGGTTATAGGATTCCCAGAGCACTGTGGGTTTTAGGATTCCCAGAGCACTGTGGGTTTTAGGATTCCCAGAGCACTGTGGGTTTTAGGATTCCCAGAGCACTGTGGGTTTTAGGATTCCCAGAGCACTGTGGGTTTTAGGATTCCCAGAGCACTGTGGGTTATAGGATTCCCAGAGCACTGTGGGTTATAGGATTCCCAGAGCACTGTGGGTTATAGGATTCCCAGAGCACTGTGGGTTAAAGGATTCCCAGAGCACTATGTGTTATAGGATTCCCAGAGCACTGTGGGTTATAGGATTCCCGGAGCACTATGGGTTATAGGATTCTCAGAGCACTGTGGGTTATAGGATTCCCGGAAGACTATGGGTTATAGGATTCCCACAGCACTGTGGGTTATAGGATTCCCGGAGCACTATGGGTTTTAGGATTCCCAGAGCACTGTGGGTTATATGATTCCCAGAGCACTGTTGGTTATAGGATTCCCAGAGCACTGTGTGTTTTAGGATTCCCAGAGTACTGTGGGTTTTAGGATTCCCAGAGCACTGTGGGTTATAGGATTCCCAGAGCACTGTGGGTTATAGGATTCCCAGAGCACTGTGGGTTATAGGATTCCCAGAGCACTGTGGGTTATAGGATTCCCAGAGCACTGTGGGTTTTAGGATTCCCAGAGCACTGTGGGTTTTAGGATTCCCAGAGCACTGTAGGTTTTAGGATTCCCAGAGCAATGTTGGTTATGGGATTCCCAGAGCACTGTGGGTTATAGGATTCCCAGAGCACTATGGGTTATAGGATTTCCAGAGCACTGTGGGTTATAGGATTCCCAGAGCACTTTGGGTTATAGGATTCCCAAAGCACTGTGGGTTATAGGATTCCCAAAGCACTGTGGGTTATAGGATTCTCAGAGCACTATGGGCTATAGGATTCTCAGAGCACTATGGGTTATAGGATTCTCAGAGCACTATGGGTTATAGGATTCCCAGAGCACTATGGGTTAAAGGATTCCCAGAGCACTATGGGTTATAGGTTTCCCGTAGCACTATGGGATATAAGATTCCCGGAGCACTATGGGTAATTGGATTCCCGGAAGACTATGGGTTATAGGATTCCCAGAGCACTGTGGGTTATAGGATTCCCAGAGCACTGTGGGTTATAGGATTCCCACATCACTGTGGGTTATAGGATTCCCAGAGCACTGTGGGTTATAGGATTCCCAGAGCACTGTGGGTTTTAGGATTCCCAGAGCACTGTAGGTTTTAGGATTCCCAGAGCACTGTAGGTTTTAGGATTCCCAGAGCACTGTTGGTTATAGGATTCCCAGAGCACTGTGGGTTATAGGATTCCCAGAGCACTATGGGTTATAGGATTCTCAAAGCACTGTGGGTTATAGGATTCCCAGAGCACTGTGGGTTTTAGGATTCCCAGAGCACTTTGGGTTTTAGGATTCCCAGAGCACTGTGGGTTATAGGATTCCCAGAGCACTATGGGTTATAGGATTTCCAGAGCACTGTTGGTTATAGGATTCCCAGAGCACTGTAGGTTTTAGGATTCCCAGAGCACTGTTGGTTATAGGATTCCCAGAGCACTATGGGTTATAGGATTCCCAGAGCACTGTGGGTTATAGGATTCCCAGAGCACTGTGGGTTTTAGGATTCCCAGAGCACTGTGGGTTTTAGGATTCCCAGAGCACTGTAGGTTTTAGGATTCCCAGAGCACTGTTGGTTATAGGATTCCCAGAGCACTATGGGTTATAGGATTCCCAGAGCACTGTGGGTTATAGGATTCCCAGAGCACTGTGGGTTTTAGGATTCCCAGAGCACTGTGGGTTTTAGGATTCCCAGAGCACTGTAGGTTTTAGGATTCCCAGAGCACTGTAGGTTTTAGGATTCCCAGAGCACTATGGGTTATAGGATTCCCAGAGCACTATGGGTTATAGGATTCCCAGAGCACTCTCCATAAAAAGGACCTGTCACCTCCTATTACTGTCACAAGGAATGTTTACATTCCTTGTGATAGCATTACAAGTGATACAAAAAAATTAAAGCAGCACTGTAAGAATAAAACAAAATTATAATGAAAAAAAACATTAAGTGCAAAAGCAAACGTTGGTCCCACATGCACGCAAACAGCGATTGAGCAAATACCGTGTCACATCAAAAACGGCAAAATCCACCAATTTATTCTCTAGGGTCTCTGCTTTAAAAAAAATATGTAATGTTTGGGGGTTCTAAGTAATTTTCTATCAAAAAAGACAAATTGTTACATGTGAACAAAAAGTATTAAAAAAAAAAGCTGCAGGGGGGGGGGCGGGGCTTAGTTGTTACAGAGCACCCAGGGGAACCTCTGTAATGTGCAGTGACTGCTTCTAGAAATATCCCGGATATAGAGAGACATCATTCTACAAATAAACATCTAATACAGAACAAAGGATTCCCAGAGGACTCCGGGTTTGCTAAGGAGACAGCACAGCCTACTTTGAGTCTCCCTCTCACTCACATGTTGGTCTGAACCATAGGACAAGGGATGTGCCTGTCATCCACTTCTGTGTGAAAACCACAGCTTGAGTTACAGAGCCTGTAAACAAAAAGTTCATTTTTTAACAGGCTGTAAACAGAAACACATAAGCTAATGGGGAGCTGTGGTGGCTCAACGTGATTGGCTCTGCGCTGACAAGCCATTCACCTCTGCAGCCAAGGGTTCGGATCCCGGTCTCGGCTACATGTGAATTGAGTTTGGTGGTCTCAGCCCGGCTCCCGGTGGGTGTGCTATGCAAGGTACGCCTGTGCTTAGTACGCCCACCCCCCTCCCCCCTAAAACCACCACACTTGCACGCACACGAAATTGGTTTAAAACACATGCACTTTGGCCATGCGGTCTCTTAAAATAAAGAGAGGCGAAGGACCTACGGGGCTGGCTGGGTGGGCTAGGCCCCCTCACTCCCTCATAGGGGGAGTCCCTCTGCCCCATTGGGGTCCCGTTGGGCCCCAGTTGGGCTCCCAAGTGGAGCAGGTAGGGCGGGGTCAGTGGGAGGCCCCCCTTCACACCCGCCATTGCCACCAGGGGCATGGAGAAGGATGGCGATTGCCTCCGGGGGGAGGGTCTGCCTACTCCCAACTCCTGCAGTCCGGCTCCTCTCTCTCGAGTTCACGCACAAAAATACACTTAAAAAAAAAAAGAAAAAAAAAAGAAACACATAAGCCTAAAGCTCCACCTGCTGGGCAAAAACAATTCTAAATAATAAATAATATGCAATATTTCACATTTACTTCATTCAAATATTTGTTATTCATTGTTGTCCAGACCATACAAAAGAAAGACATTACTATCCCGACTTTGGAAGTGACGGGAAATCTCCACAATGCGACACAGATGTCAAAAATAAACTAACAGGGGTTCTAAACCTCCCTTACTCCATCCAAAATGGAAATGTTTACCTTTTAGTTCTACTTGAATGGATTTGTCTGCGTGTTCCCCAGCCTCAGGGGGTTCTTCTGACATTCCCTCGGAGAGTTCCCCAGCCTAAGGGCGTTCTGACATTCCCTCGGAGAGTTCACCAGCCTCAGGGGGTTCTCCTGACATTCCTGAGGAGAGTACCCCAGCCTCAGGGAGTTCTGACATTCCCTCGGAGAGTTCCCCAGCCTCAGGGAGTTCTGACATTCCCGAGAAGAGTTTCCCAGCCTCAGGGAGTTCTGACATTCCCTCGGTGGAGTTCTGACGTTCCCTCAGAGAGTTCCCCAGCCTCAGGGGGTTCTCCTGACATTCCCGAGGAGAGATCCCCAGCCTCAGGGAGTTCAGCTGACGTTCCCTCGGAGAGTTGCCCAGCCTCAGGGCGTTCTGACATTCCCTCCGAGAGTTCACCAGCCTTAGGGAGTTCTCCTGACATTCCCTCGGTGGAGTTCTGACGTTCCCTCAGAGAGTTCCCCAGCCTCAGGGAGGTCTGACATTCCCTCAGAGAGTTCCCCAGCCTCAGGAAGTTCTCCTAACACTCACTTGGAGAGCTCCCCAGCCTCAGGGGGTTCTCCTGACATTTCCTTTAGAGAGTTCCCAAGCCTCAGGGGGTTCTCCTGACATTCCCTCAGAGAGTTCCCCAACCTCAGGGGGTTCTCCTGACATTACATTCAGAGAGTTCCCCAGCCTCAGGGAGTTCTCCTAACATTCCCGAGAAGAGTTGCCAAGCCTCAGGGAGTTCTCCTGAGGTTCCTGAGGAGAGTTCCCCAGCCTCAGAGAGTTCTCCTGACATTTCCTCAGAGAGTTCCCCAGCCTCAGGGAGTTCTGACATTCCCGAGAAGAGTTCCCCAGGCTCAGGGAGTTCTCCTGAGGTTCCAGAGGAGAGTTCCCCAGCCTCAGGGAGTTCTCCTGATATTCCCTTAGAGAGTTCCCAAGCCTCAGGGGGTTCTCCTGACATTCCCTCAGAGAGTTCCCCAGCCTCAGGGAGTTCTCCTGACATTCCCGAGAAGAGTTGCCAAGCCTCAGGGAGTTCTCCTGAGGAGAGTTCCCCAGCCTCAGAGAGTTCTCCTGACATTCCCTCAGAGAGTTCCCCAGCCTCAGGGGGTTCTCCTGACATTCGCTCAGAGAGTTCCCCAGCCTCAGGGAGTTCTCCTGACATTCCTGAGGAGAGTTCCCCAGCCTCAGGGAGTTCTGACATTCCCTCAGAGAGTTCCCCAGCCTCAGGGAGTTCTCCTAACATTCCCTTGGAGAGCTCCCCAGCCTCAGGGGGTTCTCCTGACATTTTCTTTAGAGAGTTCCCCAACCTCAGGGGGTTCTCCTGACATTCCCTCAGAGAGTTCCCCAACCTCAGGGGGTTCTCCTGACATTACCTTCAGAGAGTTCCCCAGCCTCAGGGAGTTCTCACATTCCCTCAGAGAGTTCCCCAGTTTCAGGGAGTTCTCCTGAGGTTCCAGAGGAGAGTTCCCCAGCCTCAGGGAGTTCTCCTGACATTCCCTTAGAGTTCCCAAGCCTCAGGGGGTTCTCCTGACATTCCCTCAGAGAGTTCCCCAGCCTCAGGGAGTTCTCCTGACATTCCCGAGAAGAGTTCCCAAGCCTCAGCGAGTTCTCCTGACATTCCCTCAGAGAGTTCCCCAGCCTCAGGGGGTTCTCCTGACATTCCCTCAGAGAGTTCCCCAGGCTCAGGGAGTTCTGACATTCCCTCGGAGAGTTCCCCAGCCTCAGGGGGTTCTCCTGAGGTTCCCGAGGAAAGTTCCCCAGCCTCAGGGAGTTCTCCTGACATTCCCTCAGAGTTCCCCAGCCTCAGGGGGTTCTCCTGACATTCCCTCAGAGAGTTCCCCAGCCTCAGGGAGTTCTCCTGACATTCCCGAGAAGAGTTCCCCAGGCTCAGGGAGTTCTGACATTCCCTCGGAGAGATCCCCAGCCTCAGGGAGTTCTCCTGAGGTTCCCGAGAAGAGTTCCCCAGGCTCAGGGAGTTCTGACATTCCCTCGGAGAGATCCCCAGCCTCAGGGAGTTCTCCTGAGGTTCCCGAGGAGAGTTCCCCAGCCTCAGGGGGTTCTCCTGACATTCCCTCGGAGAGTTCCCATGCCTCTGGGAGTTCTGACGTTCCCTCAGAGAGTTTCCCAGCCTCAGGGGGTTCTCCTGACATTCCCTCGGAGAGTTCCCATGCCTCTGGGAGTTCTGACATTCCCTTGGAGAGTTCCCCAGCCTCAGAGAGTTCTCCTGACATTTCCTCAGAGAGTTCCCCAGCCTCAGGGAGTTCTGACATTCCCGAGAAGAGTTCCCCAGCCTCAGGGAGTTCTGACATTCCCGAGAAGAGTTCCCCAGGCTCAGGGAGTTCTCCTGAGGTTCCAGAGGAGAGTTCCCCAGCCTCAGGGAGTTCTCCTGATATTCCCTTAGAGAGTTCCCAAGCCCCAGGGGGTTCTCCTGACATTCCCTCAGAGAGTTCCCCAGCCTCAGGGAGTTCTCCTGACATTCCCGAGAAGAGTTGCCAAGCCTCAGGGAGTTCTCCTGAGGAGAGTTCCCCAGCCTCAGAGATTTCTCCTGACATTCCCTCAGAGAGTTCCCCAGCCTCAGGGGGTTCTCCTGACATTCGCTCAGAGAGTTCCCCAGCCTCAGGGAGTTCTCCTGACATTCCTGAGGAGAGTTTCCCAGCCTCAGGGGGTTCTCCTGACATTTTCTTTAGAGAGTTCCCAACCTCAGGGGGTTCTCCTGACATTCCCTCAGAGAGTTCCCCAACCTCAGGGGGTTCTCCTGACATTACCT
Organism: Rana kukunoris; assembly: GCA_029574335.1. Taxonomy (NCBI): domain Eukaryota; kingdom Metazoa; phylum Chordata; class Amphibia; order Anura; family Ranidae; genus Rana; species Rana kukunoris. The sequence goes on along the minus strand of JAJQKJ010002380.1, from coordinate 42,465 downwards.
TCAGAGAGTTCCCCAGCCTCAGGGAGTTCTCCTGACATTCCCGAGAAGAGTTGCCAAGCCTCAGGGAGTTCTCCTGACATTTCCATAGAGAGTTCCCCAGCCTCAGGGAGTTCTGACATTCCCTCAGAGAGTTCCCCAGCCTCAGGGAGTTCTCCTGAGGTTCCAGAGGAGAGTTCCCCAGCCTCAGGGAGTTCTCCTGACATTCCCTTAGAGTTCCCAAGCCTCAGGGGGTTCTCCTGACATTCCCTCAGAGAGTTCCCCAGCCTCAGGGAGTTCTCCTGACATTACCGAGAAGAGTTCCCAAGCCTCAGAGAGTTCTCCTGACATTCCCTCAGAGAGTTCCCCAGCCTCAGGGGGTTCTCCTGACATTCCCTCAGAGAGTTCCCCAGGCTCAGGGAGTTCTGACATTCCCTCGGAGAGTTCCCCAGCCTCAGGGGGTTCTCCTGAGGTTCCCGAGGAAAGTTCCCCAGCCTCAGGGAGTTCTCCTGACATTCCCTCAGAGTTCCCCAGCCTCAGGGGGTTCTCCTGACATTCCCTCAGAGAGTTCCCCAGCCTCAGGGAGTTCTCCTGACATTCCCGAGAAGAGTTCCCCAGGCTCAGGGAGTTCTGACATTCCCTCGGAGAGATCCCCAGCCTCAGGGAGTTCTCCTGAGGTTCCCGAGAAGAGTTCCCCAGGCTCAGGGAGTTCTGACATTCCCTCGGAGAGATCCCCAGCCTCAGGGAGTTCTCCTGAGGTTCCCGAGGAGAGTTCCCCAGCCTCAGGGGGTTCTCCTGACATTCCCTCGGAGAGTTCCCATGCCTCTGGGAGTTCTGACGTTCCCTCAGAGAGTTTCCCAGCCTCAGGGGGTTCTCCTGACATTCCCTTGGAGAGTTCCCATGCCTCTGGGAGTTCTGACATTCCCTTGGAGAGTTCCACAGGCTCAGGGAGTTCTGACATTCCCTCGGAGAGTTCCCCAGCCTCAGGGGGTTCTCCTGACATTCCCGAGAAGAGTTGCCAAGCCTCAGGGAGTTCTCCTGACATTTCCTCAGAGAGTTCCCCAGCCTCAGGGAGTTCTGACATTCCCTCAGAGAGTTCCCCAGCCTCAGGGAGTTCTCCTGAGGTTCCAGAGGAGAGTTCCCCAGCCTCAGGGAGTTCTCCTGACATTCCCTCAGAGAGTTCCCCAGCCTCAGGGAGTTCTCCTGACATTCCCGAGAAGAGTTCCCCAGGCTCAGGGAGTTCTGACATTCCCTCGGAGAGTTCCCCAGCCTCAGGGGGTTCTCCTGAGGTTCCCGAGGAAAGTTCCCCAGCCTCAGGGAGTTCTCCTGACATTCCCACAGAGTTCCCCAGCCTCAGGGGGTTCTCCTGACATTCCCTCAGAGAGTTCCCCAGCCTCAGGGAGTTCTCCTTACATTCCCGAGAAGAGTTCCCCAGGCTCAGGGAGTTCTGACATTCCCTCGGAGAGATCCCCAGCCTCAGGGAGTTCTCCTGAGGTTCCCGAGGAGAGTTCCCCAGCCTCAGGGGGTTCTCCTGACATTCCCTCGGAGAGTTCCCCAGCCTCTGGGAGTTCTGACATTCCCTTGGAGAGTTCCCCAGGCTCAGGGAGTTCTGACATTCCCTCGGAGAGTTCCCCAGCCTCAGGGGGTTCTCCTGACATTCCCTCAGAGAGTTCCCCAGCCTCAGGGGGTTCTCCTGACATTACCCTCAGAGAGTTCCCCAGCCTCAGGGAGTTCTCCTGACATTCCCGAGAAGAGTTCCCAAGCCTCAGAGAGTTCTCCTGACATTCCCTCAGAGAGTTCCCCAGCCTCAGGGGGTTCTCCTGACATTCCCTCAGAGAGTTCCCCAGGCTCAGGGAGTTCTGACATTCCCTCGGAGAGTTCCCCAGCCTCAGGGGGTTCTCCTGAGGTTCCCGAGGAAAGTTCCCCAGCCTCAGGGAGTTCTCCTGACATTCCCTCAGAGTTCCCCAGCCTCAGGGGGTTCTCCTGACATTCCCTCAGAGAGTTCCCCAGCCTCAGGGAGTTCTCCTGACATTCCCGAGAAGAGTTCCCCAGGCTCAGGGAGTTCTGACATTCCCTCGGAGAGATCCCCAGCCTCAGGGAGTTCTCCTGAGGTTCCCGAGGAGAGTTCCCCAGCCTCAGGGGGTTCTCCTGACATTCCCTCGGAGAGTTCCCCAGCCTCTGGGAGTTCTGACGTTCCCTCAGAGAGTTTCCCAGCCTCAGGGGGTTCTCCTGACATTCCCTCGGAGAGTTCCCATGCCTCTGGGAGTTCTGACATTCCCTTGGAGAGTTCCCCAGGCTCAGGGAGTTCTGACATTCCCTCAGAGAGTTCCCCAGCCTCAGGGGGTTCTCCTGACATTCCCTCAGAGAGTTCCCCAGCCTCAGGGGGTTCTCCTGACATTCCCGAGAAGAGTTGCCCAGCCTCAGAGTTCTCCTGACATTTGACATACCCTTAGAGTTCCCCAGCCTCAGGGAGTTCTCCTGACATTTGACATACCCTCAGAGAGTTCCCCAGCCTCAGGGGGTTCTCCTGACATTCCCCCAGAGAGTTCCCCAGCCTCAGGGGGTTCTCCCAACATTCCCCCAGAGAGTTCCCCAGCCTACACTTGGAATAGAAGTTCTCCTTCAGCTGCACTGCTGTGGAAACTCCCTCCAAAAACACTGATAATAAACTTCCCTGATAAGTATGGGTTCCCTCTGTTAGGACTTGTTTTGTGCTGTCTCTGTACATAGGAGGGGGAGGGGGTCATTCCACATTCGGTGAGCTGAGGACACGATGTTACAGACACACCATCAACCAGTAAGGTCTGGGAGTCCACCGAGGGCAATGGAGCTTTTATATTCAGACTAGCTGAGAAAAGCTCATCTGCTATACGGACAATGTTCGACTTTATAACCTTCGACCCCGACAGATGGCAGCTAAGCAACAAAACATCATGAAAATAACGATTGTTTAACCGTTTAATGACCATTTTTCTGCATGTTGTTGCCATTTTATCCGGGGTAAATGTAATGTTCCACCAATCTCACCGGTAATAAAGTCCCAGCCGGCACATATAAGAATGAATAGGTGACAATCCGGGATCATGTGAATTTCTGGATTCATTTAGTGGAACTAAAGGTAACAAATGAAGAAATGGCTGGCTGTGTGTGTACTTACCTTCCTATGGAAGGTCTTCCTTAGAACACACACATGTACCACTCAGCATATGTTCCTGGCACTCCTCCGAGCCGGAATGAAGGAATTCCTCTGCACATGTGTGACGGCACTTCCTGACCCGGCACCGAGGAGAAGCTGGGTGCCGGGTGGGGGGCCTCAGATCATTGGAGCGGAGGTAAGTACTTACCGAATTTACTTATAATCCTGTGATCCCGGTACTAGACGTCCCTGATTGGGTCTATCAGTCTCATGCGATCCCAGTACTAGACGTCCCTGATTGGGTCTATCAGTCTCATGCGATCCCAGTACTAGACGTCACTGATTGGGCCTATCAGTCTCATGCGATCCCAGTACTAGACGTCACTGATTGGGCCTATCAGTCTCATGTGATCCCAGTACTAGACGTCCCTGATTGGGTCTATCAGTCTCATGTGATCCCAGTACTAGACGTCCCTGATTGGGTCTATCAGTCTCATGTGATCCCAGTACTAGACGTCCCTGATTGGGTCTATCAGTCTCATGTGATCCTGGTACTAGACGTCCCTGATTGGGTCTATCAGTCTCATGTGATCCCAGTACTAGACGTCCCTGATTGGGTCTATCAGTCTCATGTGATCCCAGTACTAGATGTCACTGATTGGGCCTATCAGTCTCATGTGATCCCAGTACTAGACGTCCCTGATTGGGTCTATCAGTCTCATGTGATCCCAGTACTAGACGTCCCTGATTGGGTCTATCAGTCTCATGTGATCCCAGTACTAGACGTCCCTGATTGGGTCTATCAGTCTCATGTGATCCCAGTACTAGACGTCCCTGATTGGGTCTATCAGTCTCATGTGATCCTGGTACTAGACGTCCCTGATTGGGTCTATCAGTCTCATGTGATCCTGGTACTAGACGTCCCTGATTGGGTCTATCAGTCTCATGTGATCCCAGTACTAGACGTCCCTGATTGGGTCTATCAGTCTCATGTGATCCTGGTACTAGACGTCCCTGATTGGGTCTATCAGTCTCATGTGATCCTGGTACTAGACGTCCCTGATTGGGTCTATCAGTCTCATGTGATCCTGGTACTAGACGTCCCTGATTGGGTCTATCAGTCTCATGTGATCCTGGTACTAGACGTCCCTGATTGGGTCTATCAGTCTCATGTGATCCTGGTACTAGACGTCCCTGATTGGGTCTATCAGTCTCATGTGATCCTGGTACTAGACGTCCCTGATTGGGTCTATCAGTCTCATGTGATCCTGGTACTAGACGTCCCTGATTGGGTCTATCAGTCTCATGTGATCCTGGTACTAGACGTCACTGATTGGGTCTATCAGTCTCATGTGATCCTGGTACTAGACGTCCCTTATTGGGTCTATCAGTCTCATGTGATCCTGGTACTAGACGTCACTGATTGGGCCTATCAGTCTCATGTGATCCCAGTACTAGATGTCACTGATTGGGTCTATCAGTCTCATGTGATCCTGGTACTAGACGTCACTGATTGGGCCTATCAGTCTCATGTGATCCCAGTACTAGATGTCACTGATTGGGCCTATCAGTCTCATGTGATCCCAGTACTAGATGTCACTGATTGGGCCTATCTGTCTCATGTGATCCCAGTACTAGACGTCCCTTATTGGGTCTATCAGTCTCATGTGATCCCAGTACTAGACGTCGCTGATTGGGTCTATCAGTCTCATGTGATCCTGGTACTAGACGTCCCTGATTGGGTCTATCAGTCTCATGTGATCCCAGTACTAGACGTCCCTGATTGGGCCTATCAGTCTCATGTGATCCTGGTACTAGATGTCCCTGATTGGGTCTATCAGTCTCATGTGATCCCAGTACTAGACGTCCCTGATTGGGTCTATCAGTCTCATGTGATCCTGGTACTAGACGTCCCTTATTGGGTCTATCAGTCTCATGTGATCCTGGTACTAGACGTCCCTGATTGGGTCTATCAGTCTCATGTGATCCCAGTACTAGATGTCACTGATTGGGCCTATCAGTCTCATGTGATCCCGGTACTAGACGTCCCTGATTGGGTCTATCAGTCTCATGTGATCCCAGTACTAAACGTCCCTGATTGGGTCTATCAGTCTCATGTGATCCTGGTACTAGACGTACCTTATTGGGTCTATCAGTCTCATGTGATCCCAGTACTAAACGTCGCTGATTGGGCCTATCAGTCTCATGTGATCCTGGTACTAGACGTCCCTTATTGGGCCTATCAGTCTCATGTGATCCTGGTACTAGACGTCCCTGATTGGGTCTATCAGTCTCATGTGATCCCAGTACTAGACGTCCCTGATTGGGCCTATCAGTCTCATGTGATCCTGGTACTAGATGTCCCTGATTGGGTCTATCAGTCTCATGTGATCCCAGTACTAGACGTCCCTGATTGGGTCTATCAGTCTCATGTGATCCTGGTACTAGACGTCCCTTATTGGGTCTATCAGTCTCATGTGATCCTGGTACTAGACGTCCCTGATTGGGTCTATCAGTCTCATGTGATCCCAGTACTAGATGTCACTGATTGGGCCTATCAGTCTCATGTGATCCCGGTACTAGACGTCCCTGATTGGGTCTATCAGTCTCATGTGATCCCAGTACTAAACGTCCCTGATTGGGTCTATCAGTCTCATGTGATCCTGGTACTAGACGTACCTTATTGGGTCTATCAGTCTCATGTGATCCCAGTACTAAACGTCGCTGATTGGGCCTATCAGTCTCATGTGATCCTGGTACTAGACGTCCCTTATTGGGTCTATCAGTCTCATGTGATCCTGGTACTAGACGTCCCTTATTGGGTCTATCAGTCTCATGTGATCCCAGTACTAGACGTCCCTGATTGGGTCTATCAGTCTCATGTGATCCTGGTACTAGACGTCGCTGATTGGGTCTATCAGTCTCATGTGATCCCAGTACTAGATGTCACTGATTGGGCCTATCAGTCTCATGTGATCCTGGTACTAGACGTCCCTGATTGGGTCTATCAGTCTCATGTGATCCTGGTACTAGACGTCCCTGATTGGGTCTATCAGTCTCATGTGATCCTGGTACTAGACGTCGCTGATTGGGCCTATCAGTCTCATGTGATCCTGGTACTAGACGTCACTGATTGGGTCTATCAGTCTCATGTGATCCCGGTACTAGACGTACCTTATTGGGTCTATCAGTCTCATGTGATCCCAGTACTAGACGTCCCTTATTGGGTCTATCAGTCTCATGTGATCCTGGTACTAGACGTCACTGATTGGGCCTATCAGTCTCATGTGATCCTGGTACTAGACGTCCCTTATTGGGTCTATCAGTCTCATGTGATCCTGGTACTAGACGTCACTGATTGGGCCTATCAGTCTCATGTGATCCTGGTACTAGACGTCCCTTATTGGGTCTATCTGTCTCATGTGATCCCGGTACTAGACGTCACTGATTGGGTCTATCAGTCTCATGTGATCCCGGTACTAGACGTACCTTATTGGGTCTATCAGTCTCATGTGATCCCAGTACTAGACGTCCCTTATTGGGTCTATCAGTCTCATGTGATCCCAGTACTAGATGTCACTGATTGGGCCTATCAGTCTCATGTGATCCCGGTACTAGACGTCCCTGATTGGGTCTATCAGTCTAATGTGATCCCAGTACTAGACGTACCTTATTGGGTCTATCAGTCTCATGTGATCCCAGTACTAAACGTCCCTGATTGGGTCTATCAGTCTCATGTGATCCTGGTACTAGACGTACCTTATTGGGTCTATCAGTCTCATGTGATCCCAGTACTAAACGTCGCTGATTGGGCCTATCAGTCTCATGTGATCCTGGTACTAGACGTCCCTTATTGGGTCTATCAGTCTCATGTGATCCTGGTACTAGACGTCCCTTATTGGGTCTATCAGTCTCATGTGATCCCAGTACTAGACGTCGCTGATTGGGTCTATCAGTCTCATGTGATCCCAGTACTAGACGTCCCTGATTGGGTCTATCAGTCTCATGTGATCCCAGTACTAGACGTCCCTGATTGGGTCTATCAGTCTCATGTGATCCTGGTACTAGACGTCCCTGATTGGGTCTATCAGTCTCATGTGATCCTGGTACTAGACGTCCCTGATTGGGTCTATCAGTCTCATGTGATCCTGGTACTAGACGTCCCTGATTGGGTCTATCAGTCTCATGTGATCCCAGTACTAGACGTCCCTGATTGGGTCTATCAGTCTCATGTGATCCTGGTACTAGACGTCCCTGATTGGGTCTATCAGTCTCATGTGATCCTGGTACTAGACGTCCCTGATTGGGTCTATCAGTCTCATGTGATCCTGGTACTAGACGTCCCTGATTGGGTCTATCAGTCTCATGTGATCCTGGTACTAGACGTCCCTGATTGGGTCTATCAGTCTCATGTGATCCTGGTACTAGACGTCACTGATTGGGTCTATCAGTCTCATGTGATCCTGGTACTAGACGTCCCTTATTGGGTCTATCAGTCTCATGTGATCCTGGTACTAGACGTCACTGATTGGGCCTATCAGTCTCATGTGATCCCAGTACTAGATGTCACTGATTGGGTCTATCAGTCTCATGTGATCCTGGTACTAGACGTCACTGATTGGGCCTATCAGTCTCATGTGATCCCAGTACTAGATGTCACTGATTGGGCCTATCAGTCTCATGTGATCCCAGTACTAGATGTCACTGATTGGGCCTATCTGTCTCATGTGATCCCAGTACTAGACGTCCCTTATTGGGTCTATCAGTCTCATGTGATCCCAGTACTAGACGTCGCTGATTGGGTCTATCAGTCTCATGTGATCCTGGTACTAGACGTCCCTGATTGGGTCTATCAGTCTCATGTGATCCCAGTACTAGACGTCCCTGATTGGGCCTATCAGTCTCATGTGATCCTGGTACTAGATGTCCCTGATTGGGTCTATCAGTCTCATGTGATCCCAGTACTAGACGTCCCTGATTGGGTCTATCAGTCTCATGTGATCCTGGTACTAGACGTCCCTTATTGGGTCTATCAGTCTCATGTGATCCTGGTACTAGACGTCCCTGATTGGGTCTATCAGTCTCATGTGATCCCAGTACTAGATGTCACTGATTGGGCCTATCAGTCTCATGTGATCCCGGTACTAGACGTCCCTGATTGGGTCTATCAGTCTCATGTGATCCCAGTACTAAACGTCCCTGATTGGGTCTATCAGTCTCATGTGATCCTGGTACTAGACGTACCTTATTGGGTCTATCAGTCTCATGTGATCCCAGTACTAAACGTCGCTGATTGGGCCTATCAGTCTCATGTGATCCTGGTACTAGACGTCCCTTATTGGGCCTATCAGTCTCATGTGATCCTGGTACTAGACGTCCCTGATTGGGTCTATCAGTCTCATGTGATCCCAGTACTAGACGTCCCTGATTGGGCCTATCAGTCTCATGTGATCCTGGTACTAGATGTCCCTGATTGGGTCTATCAGTCTCATGTGATCCCAGTACTAGACGTCCCTGATTGGGTCTATCAGTCTCATGTGATCCTGGTACTAGACGTCCCTTATTGGGTCTATCAGTCTCATGTGATCCTGGTACTAGACGTCCCTGATTGGGTCTATCAGTCTCATGTGATCCCAGTACTAGATGTCACTGATTGGGCCTATCAGTCTCATGTGATCCCGGTACTAGACGTCCCTGATTGGGTCTATCAGTCTCATGTGATCCCAGTACTAAACGTCCCTGATTGGGTCTATCAGTCTCATGTGATCCTGGTACTAGACGTACCTTATTGGGTCTATCAGTCTCATGTGATCCCAGTACTAAACGTCGCTGATTGGGCCTATCAGTCTCATGTGATCCTGGTACTAGACGTCCCTTATTGGGTCTATCAGTCTCATGTGATCCTGGTACTAGACGTCCCTTATTGGGTCTATCAGTCTCATGTGATCCCAGTACTAGACGTCCCTGATTGGGTCTATCAGTCTCATGTGATCCTGGTACTAGACGTCGCTGATTGGGTCTATCAGTCTCATGTGATCCCAGTACTAGATGTCACTGATTGGGCCTATCAGTCTCATGTGATCCTGGTACTAGACGTCCCTGATTGGGTCTATCAGTCTCATGTGATCCTGGTACTAGACGTCCCTGATTGGGTCTATCAGTCTCATGTGATCCTGGTACTAGACGTCGCTGATTGGGCCTATCAGTCTCATGTGATCCTGGTACTAGACGTCACTGATTGGGTCTATCAGTCTCATGTGATCCCGGTACTAGACGTACCTTATTGGGTCTATCAGTCTCATGTGATCCCAGTACTAGACGTCCCTTATTGGGTCTATCAGTCTCATGTGATCCTGGTACTAGACGTCACTGATTGGGCCTATCAGTCTCATGTGATCCTGGTACTAGACGTCCCTTATTGGGTCTATCAGTCTCATGTGATCCTGGTACTAGACGTCACTGATTGGGCCTATCAGTCTCATGTGATCCTGGTACTAGACGTCCCTTATTGGGTCTATCTGTCTCATGTGATCCCGGTACTAGACGTCACTGATTGGGTCTATCAGTCTCATGTGATCCCGGTACTAGACGTACCTTATTGGGTCTATCAGTCTCATGTGATCCCAGTACTAGACGTCCCTTATTGGGTCTATCAGTCTCATGTGATCCCAGTACTAGATGTCACTGATTGGGCCTATCAGTCTCATGTGATCCCGGTACTAGACGTCCCTGATTGGGTCTATCAGTCTAATGTGATCCCAGTACTAGACGTACCTTATTGGGTCTATCAGTCTCATGTGATCCCAGTACTAAACGTCCCTGATTGGGTCTATCAGTCTCATGTGATCCTGGTACTAGACGTACCTTATTGGGTCTATCAGTCTCATGTGATCCCAGTACTAAACGTCGCTGATTGGGCCTATCAGTCTCATGTGATCCTGGTACTAGACGTCCCTTATTGGGTCTATCAGTCTCATGTGATCCTGGTACTAGACGTCCCTTATTGGGTCTATCAGTCTCATGTGATCCCAGTACTAGACGTCGCTGATTGGGTCTATCAGTCTCATGTGATCCCAGTACTAGACGTCCCTGATTGGGTCTATCAGTCTCATGTGATCCCAGTACTAGACGTCCCTGATTGGGTCTATCAGTCTCATGTGATCCTGGTACTAGACGTCCCTGATTGGGTCTATCAGTCTCATGTGATCCTGGTACTAGACGTCCCTGATTGGGTCTATCAGTCTCATGTGATCCTGGTACTAGACGTCGCTGATTGGGTCTATCAGTCTCATGTGATCCCAGTACTAGATGTCACTGATTGGGCCTATCAGTCTCATGTGATCCTGGTACTAGACGTCCCTGATTGGGTCTATCAGTCTCATGTGATCCTGGTACTAGACGTCCCTGATTGGGTCTATCAGTCTCATGTGATCCTGGTACTAGACGTCGCTGATTGGGCCTATCAGTCTCATGTGATCCTGGTACTAGACGTCACTGATTGGGTCTATCAGTCTCATGTGATCCCGGTACTAGACGTACCTTATTGGGTCTATCAGTCTCATGTGATCCCAGTACTAGACGTCCCTTATTGGGTCTATCAGTCTCATGTGATCCTGGTACTAGACGTCACTGATTGGGCCTATCAGTCTCATGTGATCCCAGTACTAGATGTCACTGATTGGGCCTATCTGTCTCATGTGATCCCGGTACTAGACGTCACTGATTGGGTCTATCAGTCTCATGTGATCCCGGTACTAGACGTACCTTATTGGGTCTATCAGTCTCATGTGATCCCAGTACTAGACGTCCCTTATTGGGTCTATCAGTCTCATGTGATCCTGGTACTAGACGTCCCTTATTGGGTCTATCAGTCTCATGTGATCCTGGTACTAGACGTCCCTTATTGGGTCTATCAGTCTCATGTGATCCCAGTACTAGACGTCGCTGATTGGGTCTATCAGTCTCATGTGATCCTGGTACTAGACGTCCCTTATTGGGTCTATCAGTCTCATGTGATCCCAGTACTAGACGTCCCTGATTGGGTCTATCAGTCTCATGTGATCCCAGTACTAGACGTCCCTGATTGGGTCTATCAGTCTCATGTGATCCCAGTACTAGATGTCCCTGATTGGGTCTATCAGTCTCATGTGATCCCAGTACTAGACGTCCCTGATTGGGTCTATCAGTCTCATGTGATCCTGGTACTAGACGTCCCTTATTGGGTCTATCAGTCTCATGTGATCCTGGTACTAGACGTCCCTGATTGGGTCTATCAGTCTCATGTGATCCCAGTACTAGATGTCACTGATTGGGCCTATCAGTCTCATGTGATCCTGGTACTAGACGTCCCTTATTGGGTCTATCAGTCTCATGTGATCCTGGTACTAGACGTCCCTGATTGGGTCTATCAGTCTCATGTGATCCTGGTACTAGACGTACCTTATTGGGTCTATCAGTCTCATGTGATCCCAGTACTAGACGTCGCTGATTGGGCCTATCAGTCTCATGTGATCCTGGTACTAGACGTCCCTTATTGGGTCTATCAGTCTCATGTGATCCTGGTACTAGACGTCCCTGATTGGGTCTATCAGTCTCATGTGATCCCAGTACTAGATGTCACTGATTGGGCCTATCAGTCTCATGTGATCCCGGTACTAGACCTCCCTGATTGGGTCTATCAGTCTCATGTGATCCTGGTACTAGACGTCCCTTATTGGGTCTATCAGTCTCATGTGATCCTGGTACTAGACGTCGCTGATTGGGCCTATCAGTCTCATGTGATCCCGGTACTAGACGTCCCTTATTGGGTCTATCAGTCTCATGTGATCCTGGTACTAGACGTCCCTGATTGGGTCTATCAGTCTCATGTGATCCTGGTACTAGACGTCCCTTATTGGGTCTATCAGTCTCATGTGATCCCAGTACTAGACGTCCCTTATTGGGTCTATCAGTCTCATGTGATCCTGGTACTAGACGTCCCTTATTGGGTCTATCAGTCTCATGTGATCCTGGTACTAGACGTCCCTGATTGGGTCTATCAGTCTCATGTGATCCCAGTACTAGACATCCCTGATTGGGTCTATCAGTCTCATGTGATCCCAGTACTAGACGTCCCTGATTGGGTCTATCAGTCTCATGTGATCCCAGTACTAGACGTCGCTGATTGGGTCTATCAGTCTCATGTGATCCCAGTACTAGACGTCCCTGATTGGGTCTATCAGTCTCATGTGATCCCGGTACTAGACGTCGCTGATTGGGCCTATCTGTCTCATGTGATCCTGGTACTAGACGTCCCTGATTGGGTCTATCAGTCTCATGTGATCCTGGTACTAGACGTCCCTGATTGGGTCTATCAGTCTCATGTGATCCTGGTACTAGACGTCCCTTATTGGGCCTATCAGTCTCTTGTGATCCCAGTACTAGACGTCGCTGATTGGGCCTATCAGTCTCATGTGATCCCAGTACTAGATGTCACTGATTGGGCCTATCAGTCTCTTGTGATCCGGGTACTAGACGTCCCTCATTGGGCCTATCAGTCTCATGTGATCCCAGTACTAGACGTCCCTTATTGGGTCTATCAGTCTCATGTGATCCCAGTACTAGACGTCCCTCATTGGGCCTATCAGTCTCATGTGATCCCAGTACTAGACGTCCCTTATTGGGCCTATCAGTCTCATGTGATCCCAGTACTAGACGTCCCTTATTGGGTCTATCAGTCTCATGTGATCCCAGTACTAGATGTCACTGATTGGGCCTATCAGTCTCATGTGATCCTGGTACTAGACGTCCCTTATTGGGTCTATCAGTCTCATGTGATCCCAGTACTGGATGTCCCTGATCTAACATCTGCCCATAGTAGAGGGGGCTGTGTTTGAACACACGGGGTGCCATCGGCTGTCTGTGCAGCCACTTCATCCCTATACAGCCCGTGTGGGCAAACGTAGCGCCCCTTCCTATATGGCCAGCTTAAGATTTCGATTTTCATCCCTCCAGAACATGAATGGGACTGCCGGTGTTCTGCCAAGAAGTCCCCCCCCCCCCCCCCCATTGAATAGTGCCCGGGACGAACTGCGCATGCGCTGTATGTCATAGCACAACTGCTGAGCTGACGTAACCATGGCGCATATCGTAGGAGGGATAGCATTTCACAGCCACAATTTAAACCTATGCAAACAGCGGGGAAACTGGACCTTCGGCACATTGTATAGCCGCCTCAATGTGAGAACTACGCCCCCCATTGTTTGTAGCTTTCAATTGTACCCGAGAAACGGTAGCTCCCATCGAGAGATTCCTCCTACGATGCTGCCGAGACCGGGATCCGAACCCTTAGCTGCAGAGGTGAACGACTTTGTCAGCGCAGTGCCAATCGCGTTGAGCCACCGCAGCTCCCTCTCTGCGCAGTTCATTTTAAGTACTTGTCTGGCGCCCGGCCCATCATTTGCATAGATCACGCCCACTTCGGCCTACGAAATATACGCTACGCCGGCGCAGAGTTGGGAGCATTTGCTTTGTGAATTCCGTGCTGCGCCGGCGTAGCGTAAAAGAGATGCTACGGCGGCCTATATATGTGAATCCGGGCCCATGTATCCAAATCTCCAGGGGGGGGGACCGTATTAAATCAACAGGGGGGACCCCGCATTTGTCCTGCAGGCCGGAACTTTGGACATGCCTGCTCTAGCTCATTGGCAACTGAGCTAGAGTGCGGCTCCGTCCTGCGCTATTTGATAAGGGGCCACTTCTTGACAGAACACAGGGATGCAGGAACATGGGAGGGGAGAAAGATGAGAAAATACACAAAAAAAACACGTAATTTTATATAAAAGAAAGATTTATTTGCAGCACTTAACCTGAATATACAAAGTAGTGGTGAAGCATCAACTAATGAGGTATCGGGTTATATAATGACAAGAAGACTGTCTATCCTCAGAAATCTCCGCCATACACTTCCATAGTACATTAGGATACAAAGAGAGAAAAAAAAAAAATTTACATAAAGAACCTTAACAATTTTCCCCCCCAAACTTCTGCCTTTTTTTTTTTTTTGCGCCACAAAACTATTTACTGAACAGCAACAAAATGTGAGAATCCGAAGATCTGTACAGAATGCCCAGCGTTCCCTTCCGCCCGATCTCTTTGGCCTTCATTGCATATGAAGAAACGTTTTCTACTCTAAACACTGCAATATATTACAAGGAGGCAGCTTCGCTCCCGACGCACGCGGCGCGCCACCGCCGTCCGCCGCTTCGTAGATGGGACAGAGGGATTTAAAAAAGCAAAGCTATGCCAAAACCACTGAAAACAAAAAAAAAAATTCTGTTTTTTTTTTTTTATTATTGTAGCAATCGACCAGTACAAACAAATCACCAATAAATAACATTTTACAAAAAAAAAAAAAAAAAAAAAAAACCTCAGCAGCGCGATCTTGGCTGCGATGATGGTAAAAGGTCCTCTAGTGCACGTGTGGTGGGTTTACAGTATATAAAAAGTCATCGTCCTGTAAAATGTACAGATATAAAGCAACGTCCTCTACAAGTAAAAGTCAACCATGTCACTTAAAACTATAAAATGTCGGGGGAGGGGGTGGAATTAGGCCGACTCTTTCACTTCTTTGGAATCTCCGTTTTCTGTCTTCTGTTTTTTAGGTTCAATTTTCTTCTAAAAGAAACAAAAAAAAAATGCGGAAAGAAGATAAGAAAAGGCAAATAGATAAAAAAAAAAGTAACAACATTTTATAAGAGAGACCACTAGGGGGCAACATTTTATAAGAGACCACTAGGGGGCAACATTTTATAAGAGAGACCACTAGGGGGCAACATTTTATAAGAGAGACCACTAGGGGGCAACATTTTAAAAGAGAGACCACTAGGGGGGGCAGTGCTCAGAAATGATCATTGTGCCCGGGATTTCTTCCTCACCTCTTCTTCTGCTACGCGTTTCACAGGATGTCCATCAGATTCAGTCTTCTTATCACTCTTCACTTCAGTCTTCTTATCAGCTTTACTGTCAGCCTTCTTATCAGCTTTCTCTTCCTCTTCATCCTCCTCATCTTCACCCTCTCCTTCTACTGGAAGAACAAAGAGAGATATGAACACCCGACCGATCGCCGATCACACAAAAACAACAATTAAAGGGACAAAGCAGAACGATTGTGTGGAAGGATCTGTTATGTGGTGGGGATGGAAGCTTCCATCGGAGCCTTTCACACACACGTCGTGCTTTGTGACAAATTTCCTTTCCTTCACATAGAAAGAACACAAAGTTACCTTCATCCTCCTCCTCTTCAGCGTCCTTGGTGTCCTCCTTGTCTTCTGCACCGTTCTCCTTCTGGAAAGGAAGAAATGTTTACTGATCTGTCCGAGCGCTCCTCTCCGCACTACACTGCGCCAACGCTCCTCTCCGCACTACACTGCGCCAGCGCTCCTCTCCGCACTACACTGCGCCAACGCTCCTCTCCGCACTACACTGCGCCAGCGCTCCTCTCCGCACTACACTGCGCCAACGCTCCTCTCCGCACTACACTGCGCCAGCGCTCCTCTCCGCACTACACTGCGCCAACGCTCCTCTCCGCACTACACTGCGCCAACGCTCCTCTCCGCACTACACTGCGCCAGCGCTCCTCTCCGCACTACACTGCGCCAGCGCTCCTCTCCGCACTACACTGCGCCAGCGCTCCTCTCCGCACTACACTGCGCCAGCGCTCCTCTCCGTACTACACTGCGCCAACGCTCCTCTCCGCACTACACTGCGCCAGCGCTCCTCTCCGTACTACACTGCGCCAACGCTCCTCTCCGCACTACACTGCGCCAACGCTCCTCTCCGCACTACACTGCGCCAACGCTCCTCTCCGTACTACACTGCGCCAGCGCTCCTCTCCGCACTACACTGCGCCAACGCTCCTCTCCGCACTACACTGCGCCAACGCTCCTCTCCGCACTACACTGCGCCAACGCTCCTCTCCGCACTACACTGCGCCAACGCTCCTCTCCGCACTACACTGCGCCAACGCTCCTCTCCGCACTACACTGCGCCAACGCTCCTCTCCGCACTACTCTGCGCCAACGCTCCTCTCCGCACTACACTGCGCCAACGCTCCTCACTACACTGCGCCAGCGCTCCTCACTACACTGCGCCAGCGCTCCTCACTACACTACACCGCGCCAGCGCTCCTCCCCCCGCACTACTTTACACTGTCGGCGCTCCTCTCCATAGCTGAATGTCAGCGCTCCTCTGAGTCTCCTCTACTAGTGACTCCTGAGCCTCACCCAACACAGAAAGCCGACAACTTACATCAGGACTGCGTCTGAGATAATCAGTCCTCCAGTGAGGAATTTCTGCAATTCACCTCTATGAGGCCCTGTCATCATTTAGTATTTATATATTATGAACCAGCAGGAGAAAAACACTTTACATGAGCCGTCATTCACCTCTGTATCTATAAGATTGCGGGGCAAATGAATATTCAAACTTCATATCACAGGCAGTGTGTCTTCCTATGACCTCACAATCTCTGCGTCTTCCTATGACCTCACAATCTCTGCATTCCCTCCCCCCACACATGTAAACGCACAGCAGGTGATACAGGGATATCACAGAGGACTGTCCAGTGTTTGCTGTGATGTGCGAGAAGTCATGTCTGATTACCGGCATCTACAGAGGTTGGATGGTTTATATCATGTCTGTGAATAGTTTACTGTCCATATTCTGGGCACAGGGGCCCTTTAAGAACTACAATCACCGACAACATTCATGTCCATATTCTGGGCACAAGGGCCCTTTAAGAACTACAATCACCACCCCCCTCTCCATAATGTAAATAAATAAATAGGACTCACGGTTCCGTTCTTGGCTTTGTCGCTCCCGTTCTCTTTCTTCTCCGGCTCCTCTACTACTTCTTTCTTCTCCTTCTCCGCTACTACTTCCTTCTTCTCCGATACTACTTCCTTCTTGTCCTTTTTCTCCGCTACTACTTCCTTCTCCGCTACTACTTCTTTCTTCTCCTTCAGATCCTGGAATGAGGAAAACCCAATCCCACCAATGAGACTAATCGTCTATAAATCTGATCAGTGATGAGAGAGGTGATTGCAATCCATCGTACATCATGTATTATGGAGAGTGGTGATCATTGCGTGTGTGTGTGTGTAGTGTTCTGTGGTGTGTAGTACATTGTAGGAGATATGTGATGTGAAATATATATATATATATGTGAATATAGGGAGTGGAGTATAGGAATTGTAGTATATATATATATAGTAGAGTTTATGAGGTGTAGTATATATGTAGTAGAGAGTATATAACTTGTAGAAGAGTATATAACTTGTAGAAGAGTATATAACTTGTAGAATATATATATATAGTAGAGTATATGACTTGTAGGGCCAGATTCAGGTAGATGGGCGGATCTTTATTTTGGAGTAACGTTTCTCATTTACGTTACTCCGCCGAAATTTTAGTAGCAAGTACTGTTATTCACATAGCACTTGCTCCTAAAGTTGCGGCGGCGTTGCGAAAATGAGCCGGCGGAATTCAAATTGGGCGGGTAGGGGGCGTGTATTATTATAACTAGGCGCGATTCCACGGCGAACGTACTGCGCATGCGTCGACTGTCAGTGCGCATGCTCCAAATTCTGTCAGGGAACGTCAATCCCCATTCACGGACGTTTTACGCAAACGACGCAAAATGTTTTAAATTTGACGCGATGACGACGGCCATACTTAACATAGGATACTCCACTAGGGGGCTGGGGTAATGTCGGAAAGTCACTGCGTCGGGCCCGAATACGATCGTGAATTGCCGTCTCTCGCTGATTTACATATTCTCGCCGTTAATCAGCGGGAACGCCCCCAGCGCCATTTTTAAAATTGCAGTTCCAATACGACGGCGAAATACAATTACACCGCTCGTATAGGAACTCCAACCCGGCGTTTCTTGTTTTCTGACTACAGAAAACTGAACCGCCGGCTCAAAGTGACAGTTATGCTGGCGAATCACTGATACTCCAGAGTAACAATATCTGAATCTGGCCCACAGTAGTTTATGAGGTGTAGTATATATGTAGTACAGAGTATATGACTTGTAGAAGAGTATATGACTTGTAGTATATATATATATATATATATATATATAGGTAGTGGAGTATATATGACTTGTAGTATATATATATATATATAGGTAGTGGAGTATATATGACTTGTAGTATATATAGTAGAGTATATGACTTGTAGTATATATATGTATATAGTAGAGTATATGACTTGTAGTGTATATATATATATATATATATATATATATATATAGGTAGTGGAGTATATATGACTTGTAGTATATATAGTAGAGTATATGACTTGTAGTGTATATATATATATATAGTAGAGTATATGACTTGTAGTGTATATATATATATATAGGTAGTGGAGTATATATGACTTGTAGTATATGTATATATATATAGGTAGTGGAGTATATATGACTTGTAGTATATATATATATATATATATATAGGTAGTGGAGTATATATGACTTGTAGTATATATAGTAGAGTATATGACTTGTAGTATATATATGTATATAGTAGAGTATATGACTTGTAGTGTATATATATATATATATATATATATATATAGGTAGTGGAGTATATATGACTTGTAGTATATATAGTAGAGTATATGACTTGTAGTGTATATATATATATATATATATATAGTAGAGTATATGACTTGTAGTGTATATATATATATATAGGTAGTGGAGTATATATGACTTGTAGTATATGTATATAGTAGAGTATATGACTTGTAGTATATATATATATAGTAGAGTATATGACTTGTAGTATATATATATATATATAGTAGAGTATATGACTTGTAGTATATATATGTATATAGTAGAGTATATGATTTGTAGTATATATAGTAGAGTATATGACTTGTAGTATATATATAAAAGTAGTAGAGAGTATATATATATATAACTATATCCTGTAGTACAGTGTATGGTATGAATGGTGTGTACAAGAGTGCAGGATTTGGACGGAGCGCCTCCATTCCTCTCTATTTATTATTCTCTATCATTCTCTCTCTCTGGCCATAAACGGATCGCAGAGCAGAGAGTCAGAGTGGGCGGGGACACGGAGGAGGAGTGGGCGGGGACACGGAGGAGGGAGAAACCTGAACATCTGCCACAAGCAGTAAAGGGGGGGGCGCGCACACGCGCTCCCGGCCCTTCCCCCCTCTCCCGAGGCGACCGCGCGGAAAAACAAAGCCTCGCGCCACCACCTGGCGGAGGAGTGCTGGAAGCGCGCTCCCGCCACAGAGAGGAGGAAGAAGGAAAAAAAAACCCCCTAAGATTCGGGGCGCTCCGCCCACACCTCTTCCCGCCGATCCCCCCCCTCCCCTCCTCCATGTGTTTGATGTGGATGAGAATAGATGGGGGGAGGGGAGAAGGAGAGAGGTGGGGGGAGGGGAGGGCACAGGTGGGAGAGGAGAGAGAACATCGCACCGTCATAAATACCGAGAGAGAGAGAAATACACATGATATACACCGAGTGATACTCACGAGATATATATGTATACACAGCGCTCCGGTATAGGGAGGCGCTACACACACCGTATATATACAGAATACAGGAGAGCGATATACTCCGCCCCGGTACAGGGACACACACATATATATATATATATACACAGAGCGATACCCCGCACATCTTATATATATACAGCGCCCCGGTATAGGGAGGCGCTACACACACACACCGTATATATATATATACATATATAGAGTATAGAGAGAATACACTCCGCCCCGGTATAGTAAGAGAAAATACACCATAATGAGATATATTCCGCAATACACCTTTAGGATAAGATATTACACATCAGAACTCACGACAGTATATATATATGATATACACACACTATATTGGAGCGCTTGCTCCGGTAACGGCGCTAGCGTACGCGCTAAAAAACACCGGCTCTGATATAGCGTATTTATTATGCGGGGGGGGTGATACACTCCGCTCCGGTATAGGGCGAGAGATATACAGAACTCAGAGAATATATATATACACCGGCACACACTATATTGGAGGTGCTCCGGTATATGGCGGCGCTATACACACCGCTCTGTATATATATATATGGGGGGGGGGTGATACACTCCGCTCCGGTATAGGGGAGAGATATACAGAACTCAGGAGATATATATACACCGGGCACACACACTATATTGGAGGTACGGTATACTCCGCTCCGGTATAGGGCGGCGATACAGAACACACATCATATATATATATATACTCCGGTATATGGGGGAGGGGGGTATATATATATATATCTGGTGATAGAAGAATTACCCCCCCCCGGGGGGTTATTAGAGATGAGATTCCCCCTCCCCGGTATGGGGGGGGGGGGGCTATAGAGAGGTGAGAGACTTCTCCGGTGTACGGAGTGTGGGGGAGGGGTCTCCGGTGTAAGGTGGGGGGAGAGGAGGAGTCTCCGGTATGGGGGGAGGAGCCGAACTCCCTCTGAGTACCGGAGAGAAGACCCGAAGGGGGAGGGGGTTCTATAATTGTGTCACACCGCCGGACAGGTGGATGGGTGAGGGGGGGAGGGGTGTACAGGTGAGATGTCCTCAGGTGTCTCCCCCCCCCGGGAATCACCTCACACATCCCGGTGTCTCCGCGGAGGAGGAGGGGAATCACCTCACACAATAGGGGGGGGGGAGGGGAAGTCTCCGGTTTCCCGCCTCTCCTCACCTCACAGAGGATTCTTCTCCTCACAATACAATCCCCGGAGTACCGGAGGAGGGGGGGGATGGAGGAGTACGGTAGAGTGGTGAGGGGGGGTTCGGTAGGGTAATGAGGGGGTACGGGGGGGGATGGAGTGATATGGAGGGGTACGGCGGGATACGGGGGGGGGGGGATGGAGGGATATGAGGGGGGGATGGACGGGTACGGAGGCTGATAGCGGGGGATTCCGGACTCACCTTGGCGGCGGGGACCTCCTTGGCGGGGGAGACGGTGGTGGTGGTGTCCACTTTGGTATCGGCCATAATAATAGCGGGCGGTGAGGAGATTGGAGAGCGGTGAGGAGGAGACGGGCGGAGATCCGGCGGAGAATGAAACCACCGGAGCGCCGACACCACAATTAAATACAAACTTCGGCGGGGCGGGGATATGCAAATGTCCTCTCCCCTCACTGGCTGGCGCGGAACCCGTGCTCGGAGCTGGTTGGCGTAGGCGGACGCCCGTTAGCGCTTCTGGTCCTGCCCCCGTGCAGTTGCCTTGGCGCTGCGAACGCCATTGGTGGAAATGAAAAGGAGAACTCCCCGCCCCCCTGTGCTCCAGGAGTCCCTCTTCAGTTGGAACGGAGAAGAGATGCTCGGGCCCTCTGATTGGCTGGCCGGGAGGCTGGATGAACGGAAGGGACCCGCCTCCTTTTGTCATCATCATCATCATCGGGAGGATGGTTAGTGGCTGGTACCCCGGGCTCCCTCCTCCGCTTCCTATTGGCTGGTACCCCGGGCTCCCTCCTCCGCTTCCTATTGGCTGGTATCCCAGACTCCGTCCATAGCCTCCCTCTATCTGCTGATTGGAGGTTCTCTGTGTTCTATTATCAGTCTGACCCTCCCCTGTGACCCACACAACCCCTCCCACTGTGACAACCCCCCTCCCCCATACTCACAATACGGGAAACGTTGTCACCAGATCATAAAATCTAAATAAATACATATTTACAAATCCTGAATAATAATAATAATAATAATATAAATTCTAAATAATAATATTAGTCCTGAAAAATGATAATATACATCATGTAAAATAATAATAATATAAATCCTATATAATCATGGTAATGCTGTATAATAATAATATCAATCCCAAATAATAATATACTATAATAAAAATCCCGAATAATAGCAATAATATAAATCCCTTAAAATAATATTAATATAAATCCTGAATAATAATAACAATATCAATTCTGAATAATAATAATAATAACAATATAAATCCCTTAAAATAATAATATAAGTCTTGAAAAATGATAATATAAATCCTGTAAAATACACATAATATAAATCTAATATAATAATGGTAATTCTGTATAATAATGATATCAATCCTGAATAATAATAATAATATAAATTCTTAATTCTAATATTATAAATCTTCAAAAATAATAATAATATCAATACAAATCCTGAATATTGATATAATAATAACAATATAAATTCCTAAAAATAATAATAATATAAATCCTGTATTATAATAATAATAATAATAATAATAACATGAATTCTGAATTCTAATACTATAAATCTTCATTAATAATAATAATAAAAATCCTGAATAATATAATAATAACAATATAAATTCTTTAAAATAATAATAATATAAATCCTGAAAAATTATAATACAAATCCTGGATAATTATAAAAATAATAATAATAACAATAATAATATAAATTCAATGATAACAATATAACAATAATATAAATCCTGAATAATAATATTAATAATAATAATATAATAATAATAAATACATTATTTTAAGGGATTTTAAATCCCTTAAAATAATAATATTAGACCTGAAAAATGATAATATAAATCATGTAAAATAATAATAATATAAGTCTTGAAAAATGATAATATAAATCCTGTAAAATACTCATAATATTAATCCTATATAATAATGGTAATTCTGTATAATAATGATATCAATCCTGAATGATAATATAATATAATAAAAATCCTGTAAAATAATAACAATTATATAAATTCTGAATAATAATAATAATAATAATAATAATAATCCTGTAAAATAATAATATAAATCCCTTAAAATACTATTAATTTAAATTCTGCATAATAATAATAATAATAATAATAATAATAATAATAATATACATTCTTTAAAATAATAATAATATAAATCCTGTAAAATAATAAAAATATAAATCCTGTAAAATAATAATAATATAAATCCTGTAAAATAATAAAAATATAAATCCTATAAAATAATGGTAATTCTGTATAATAATATAATATAATTAAAATCCTGTAAAATAATAACCATTATATATATTCTGAATAATAATAATAATAAAAATCCTGTAAAATTATAATATAAATCCTGAATATTACTAATAGCATAAATCTCTTAAAATAATATTAATTTAAATCGTGAATGATATTCCTGTATAATAATAATCTAAATCTTGAATAATAAATTATAATTATAAATATTCCTGTATAATAATAATCAAAATCTTGAATATTAATAATATTGAAGACCTCCTGCTCTCTAGCTTCCTAATGACCTCTTCCTGAGCCTCTCCCACCCTCTGGAACTCCCTACCCCAATCTGTCTGGTTATCTCCTACTAGGCGATCCCTAAAAAAACTCATTCAGAGAAGCCCGCCCCTCCTCCACCTAAATCCTATACTTTCACCACCTCCATCAGATCACGCCCCGAAGCTATTACTTTTTGTACCACCTCCCCCTCCCCCTCCCTTTTAGATTGTAAGCTCAACTAGCAGGGCCCTCCTTCTCCTCCTGTAGTGACTTGTATTGAAATTGCACCATCCTCCTTTATATTGTAAAGCACTGCGGAAATAGTTGGCCCTATATAAATCCTGTATAATAATAATAATATAAATCCTGTATAATAATAATAATAATATACATCCTGTACAGTGGAACCTCGGATTGCGAGTAACGCGGTTAGCTTTATGTTTGTGTTTGTGTTAGTTTGTGAGTGTTGTCTCGCAAAACCAGCAGGATTCAAGCCAAAGCGGTGTGCAGTACTGCATTTGAGTAGCGGGGGGCGCCGGAGCCGAGCAGAGCCAAATGCGACATTCGGAGCCGTTTGGAAATGCTCAGAAAGACTCGGAAATACTCTGTTCCCAATCCTTTCCGAGGGTTTCCGAGGTCAGCCAAGCTTTCCTCTGGTCTTTCCGTGTGTTTCCTCTGGCCACCTGCGGTATTGCATGCCATAGAAGTCAACAACGGAACAAATTATTTTTGTTTCCATTGACTTCCATTGTGACTTTTCCACCACCATGCTTCACAGTTGGTATGAGAGTCTTCTGAAATACTGTCCTCAGTTCTCAGCGATCATATCTGCGGTTACTGTGAGCAGAGAGCTTCGTCTTTGATGAATCGGTCCTCCATTCTTTTTTCTGGAAGGTCTGGATCCGCCTTTCACAACATTTTCTCTGCTCCTCCCATCACGCTGCACTCTCTACTCCTCCCATCACGCTGCGCTCTCTACTCCTCCCATCACGCCGCACTCTCTGCTCCTCCCATCATGCTGCGCTCTCTGCTCCTCCCATCACGCTGTGCTCTCTACTCCTCCCATCACGCTGTGCTCTCTACTCCTCCCATCACGCTGTGCTCTCTACTCCTCCCATCACGCTGTGCTCTCTGCTCCTCCCATCATGCTGTGCTCTCTGCTCCTCCCATCACGCTGCACTCTCTACTCCTCCCATCACGCTGCACTCTCTGCTCCTCCCATCACGCTGCACTCTCTACTCCTCCCATCACGCTGTGCTCTCTGCTCCTCCCATCATGCTGTGCTCTCTGCTCCTCCCATCACGCTGCACTCTCTACTCCTCCCATCACGCTGCACTCTCTGCTCCTCCCATCACGCCGCACTCTCTGCTCCTCCCATCACGCTGTGCTCTCTACTCCTCCCATCACGCTGTGCTCTCTACTCCTCCCATCACGCTGTGCTCTCTACTCCTCCCATCACACTGCGCTCTCTACTCCTCCCATCACGCTGTGCTCTCTGCTCCTCCCATCATGCTGTGCTCTCTGCTCCTCCCATCACGCTGCACTCTCTGCTCCTCCCATTACGCTGCGCTCTCTACTCCTCCCATCACGCTGCACTCTCTGCTCCTCCCATTACGCTGCGCTCTCTACTCCTCCCATCACACTGCACTCACTGCTCCTCCCATCACACTGCGCTCTCTGCTCCTCCCATTACGCTGCGCTCTCTACTCCTCCCATCACACTGCACTCACTGCTCCTCCCATCACACTGCGCTCTCTGCTCCTCCCATTACGCTGCGCTCTCTACTCCTCCCATCACACTGCACTCACTGCTCCTCCCATCACACTGCGCTCTCTGCTCCTCCCATTACGCTGCGCTCTCTACTCCTCCCATCACGCTGTGCTCTCTGCTCCTCCCATCACGCTGCGCTCTCTACTCCTCCCATCACACTGCGCTCTCTACTCCTCCCATCACGCTGCGCTCTCTGCTCCTCCCATCACACTGTGCTCTCCCCCTCTCTCATCCCCTCTCTCTTTACCCCCTTTACCCACCCCTTCTCTTACCCTACCCCTTTCTCTTTTACCCTTTTTCTGATTCTCTCTCACTCTCACCCCTCTCTCTCTCTCATCCCCTCACCCCCTTCTTTCTATCTCTCTTACCTCCTCCCCTCTCTCTAACCCCCCTTACCCCCTTCTCGCTCTCTCACCTCCCCCTCCCCTCTCTCTCACACTCATCCCCTCTCTCTCACCTCTCACCTCCCCTCTCTCCCCTCTCTCTCACCTCTCACACACTCCCCTCTCTTCTCTCACTCTCTCACACTCCCCTCTTTCTCTCACCTCTCACCTCCCCTCTCTCTCTCATTCTCTCTCACACTCCCCTCTTTCTCTCACCTCTCACCTCCCCTCTCTCTCTCATTCTCTCTCACACTCCCCTCTTTCTCTCACCTCTCCCCTTTCTCTCTCTCTCTCTCTCTCACCCCCCCTCTCCCTTCTGCCATAAGATGTAAAATGTATGAAACATAAAAATAACTCTTTAAAAGTTGTGTGTGTGTCAGAATATATCTATACAGACATATTGCTACACGCATGTGTTTGAGTTGTGGGGTGCACACCCCTATGCAATGAGTTCACCTATGTTCTTATATCCTCACACTCACGGAACCCCCTCAGGACCTCTGGATCAACCCCCTCGGGACCTCTCGATGAACCCCCTCGGGACCTCTGGATGAACCCCCTCGGGACCTCTGGATGAACCCCCTCGGATCTCTGGAGGAACCCCCTCGGGACCTCTGGATGAACCCCCTCGGGACCTCTGGATGAACCCCCTCAGACCTCTGGAGGAACCCCCTCGGGACCTCTGGATGAACCCCCTCGGACCTCTGGAGGAACCCCCTAGGGACCTCTGGAGGAACCCCCTAGGAACCTCTGGAGGAACCCCCTCGGGACCTCTGGATGAACCCCCTCGCGACCTCTGAATGAACCCCCTCGGGACCTCTGGATGAACCACCTCGGGACCTCTGGATGAACCCCCTCGGACCTCTGGATGAACTCCCTCGGGACCTCCGGATGAACCCCCTCGGGACCTCTGGATGAACCCCCTCGGACCTCTGAATGAACCCCCTCGGACCTCTGGATGAACCCCCTCGGGACCTCTGGATGAACCCCCTCGGGACCTCTGGATGAACCCCCTCGGACCTCTGGAGGAACCCCCTAGGAACCTCTGGAGGAACCCCCTTGGGACCTCTGGAGGAACCCCCTCGGGACCTCTGGAAGAACCCCCTCGGGACCTCTGGAGAAACCCCCTCTGGACCTCTGGAGGAACCCCCTCTGAAACTCTGAAGGAACCCCCTCGGGACCTCTGGATGAACCCCCTCAGGACCTCTGGAGAAACCCCCTCTGGACCTCTGGATGAACCCCCTCGGACCTCTGGATGAACCCCCTCTGGACCTCTGGATGAACCCCCTCGGGACCTCTGGAGAAACCCCCTCTGGACCTCTGGAGGAACCCCCTCTGGGAACTCTGGAGAAAACCCCTCGGGACCTCTGGATGAACCCCCTCGGGACCTCTGGAGAAACCCCCTCTGGACCTCTGGAGGAACCCCCTCTGGGAACTCTGGAGAAAACCCCTCGGGACCTCTGGATGAACCCCCTCGGGACCTCTGGAGAAACCCCCTCTGGACCTCTGGATGAACCCCCTCGGGACCTCTGGAGAAACCCCCTCTGGACCTCTGGATGAACCCCCTCGGGACCTCTGGAGTAACCCCCTCTCGACCTCTGAAGGAACCCCCTCGGGACCTCTGGATGAACCCCCTCGGGACCTCTGGAGGAACCCCCTCTCGACCTCAGAAGCAACTCCCTCGGGACCTCTGGAGGAACCCCCTCGGGACCTCTGGATGAACCCCCTCGGACCTCTGGATCAACCCCATCGGGACCTCTGGAGGAACCCCCTCGGGACCTCTGGATGAACCCCCTCGGGACCTCTGGAGGAACCCCCTCGGGACCTCTGGATGAACCCCCTCGGACCTCTGGAGGAACCCCCTCGGGACCTCTGGAGGAACCCCCTCGGGACCTCTGGATGAACCCCCTCGGGACCTCTGGAGGAACCCCCTCGGGACCTCTGGAGGAACCCCCTCGGGACCTCTGGAGGAACCCCCTCGGGACCTCTGGAGGAACCCCCTCGGGACCTCTGGAGGAGAAACTTTGCCCTAGATGTTCAGTGGCCACCTGGAACCTTCTCCATTGTTCTCTTTGTACAGCGAAGTCTTTCTCTCGGCACTCCTCCCATGATTGGTGCAATCTCTGATTGTAGATGTACTTTGACCCCCAACTGTTCCCTGAGTTGCCACAACACATTTCCATATGTAAGGAAGGCCGGGAATTATAAATCTATTTCCGGGACGGAAGTACGGCCGGCACTCCGAGAATAGAACCTGCATGCCTTGTCTTCTCCCTTCCTCCTTTATATATTCCGTATATATCTGAGGGGGGGGGGGGGGCTCACGGCACGGCGCTGGTACTCCCGGAGTGCTGCCCGTAATTCCGTCCTGGAAATAGATTTTCCATTGCCGTTAGAGAGGCACGAATAATCGCCAAGAATCGTTAATGCAATGTTTTACCCGTCGCGATCCTGACGAAGGGTTTCCCGATCTTCCCGATCTTCGGAAAGCAGAGGATTTTCTCTCGGCTCTCAGCAGTCAAAGTCTGGGGCAGTCTGCCAAGTTTTACAACATTCTATCAGTGGAAAGTAAAGTCTAAACATTGTATCAATTTGTCTTTTACATCAAAGGAATAGACTTCTGTTTGTAAATCAGGAACGTTTAACCCCTTAAACACCAAACCTTTTTCTGACATGTGTTGTTTTCAAGTCAAAATTATTATTTTTTTGCCACTACAACCCTACACACCGTGCCAGACCCCAATACAGCCCAACTCACCCCACTACAACCCTACACACCGTGCCAGACCCCAATACAACCCAACACCCCCTACTACAACCCTACACACCATGCCAGACCCCAATACAACCCAACACCCCCTACTACAACCCTACACACCGTGCCAGACCCCAATACAGCTCACTCAACTCACCCCTCACTACAACCTCACACACCGTGCCAGACCCCAATACAGCCCAACACCCCCCACTACAAGCCTACACACCGTGCCAGACCCCAATACAGCCCAACTCACCCCACTACAACCCTACACACCGTGCCAGACCCCAATACAACCCAACACCCCCCCCCACTACAACCCTACACACCGTGCCAGACCCCAATACAGCCCAACTCACCCCACTACAACCCTACACACCGTGCCAGACCCCAATACAGCCCAACTCACCCCACTACAACCCTACACACCGTGCCAGACCCCAATACAGCCCAACTCACCCCACTACAACCCTACACACCGTGTCAGACCCCAATACAGCCCAACACCCCCCCACTACAACCCTACACACCGTGCCAGACCCCAATACAGCCCAACTCACCCCACTACAACCCTACACACCGTGCCAGACCCCAATACAGCCCAACTCACCCCACTACAACCCTACACACCGTGTCAGACCCCAATACAGCCCAACACCCCCCCACTACAACCCTACACACCGTGCCAGACCCAATACAGCCCAACTCACCCCACTACAAACCCTACACACCGTGCCAGACCCCAATACAGCCCAACTCACCCCACTACAATCCTACACACCGTGCCAGACCCCAATACAGCCCAACTCACCCCACTACAACCCTACACACTGTGCCAGACCCCAATACAGCCCAACACACCCCACTACAACCCTACACACCGTGCCAGACCCCAATACAGCCCAACTCACCCCACTACAACCCTACACACCGTGCCAGACCCCAATACAGCCCAACTCACCCCACTACAACCCTACACACCGTGCCAGACCCCAATACAGCCCAACTCACCCCACTACAAACCCTACACACCGTGCCAGACCCCAATACAGCCCAACTCACCCCACTACAACCCTACACACCGTGCCAGACCCCAATACAGCCCAACTCACCCCACTACAACCCTACACACCGTGCCAGACCCCAATACAGCCCAACTCACCCCACTACAACCCTACACACCGTGCCAGACCCCAATACAGCCCAACTCACCCCACTACAACCCTACACACCGTGCCAGACCCCAATACAGCCCAACTCACCCCACTACAACCCTACACACCGTGTCAGACCCCAATACAGCCCAACTCACCCCACTACAACCCTACACACCGTGTCAGACCCCAATACAGCCCAACACCCCCCCCACTACAACCCTACACACCGTGCCAGACCCCAATACAGCCCAACTCACCCCACTACAACCCTACACACCGTGTCAGACCCCAATACAGCCCAACACCCCCCCCACTACAACCCTACACACCGTGCCAGACCCCAATACAGCCCAACTCACCCCACTACAACCCTACACACCGTCAGACCCCAATACAGCCCAACACCCCCCCACTACAACCCTACACACCGTGCCAGACCCCAATCCAGCCCAACTCACCCCACTACAACCTACACACACCGTGCCAGACCCCAATACAGCCCAACTCACCCCACTACAACCCTACACACCGTGTCAGACCCCAATACAGCCCAACACCCCCCCACTACAACCCTACACACCGTGCCAGACCCCAATACAGCCCAACTCACCCCACTACAACCCTACACACCGTGCCAGACCCCAATACAACCCAACACCCCCTACTACAACCCTACACACCATGCCAGACCCCAATACAACCCAACACCCCCTACTACAACCCTACACACCGTGCCAGACCCCAATACAGCTCAACTCACCCCACTACAACCTCACACACCGTGCCAGACCCCAATACAGCCCAACACCCCCCACTACAAGCCTACACACCGTGCCAGACCCCAATACAGCCCAACTCACCCCACTACAACCCTACACACCGTGCCAGACCCCAATACAACCCAACACCCCCCCACTACAACCCTACACACCGTGCCAGACCCCAATACAGCCCAACACACCCCACTACAACCCTACACACCGTGCCAGACCCCAATACAGCCCAACTCACCCCACTACAACCCTACACACCGTGCCAGACCCCAATACAGCCCAACTCACCCCACTACAACCCTACACACCGTGTCAGACCCCAATACAGCCCAACACCCCCCCACTACAACCCTACACACCGTGCCAGACCCCAATACAGCCCAACTCACCCCACTACAACCCTACACACCGT
Source organism: Rana kukunoris (assembly GCA_029574335.1). Taxonomy (NCBI): domain Eukaryota; kingdom Metazoa; phylum Chordata; class Amphibia; order Anura; family Ranidae; genus Rana; species Rana kukunoris. The sequence goes on along the minus strand of JAJQKJ010002380.1, from coordinate 11,806 downwards.
GCCAGACCCCAATACAGCCCAACTCACCCCACTACAACCCTACACACCGTGCCAGACCCCAATACAGCCCAACTCACCCCACTACAATCCTACACACCGTGCCAGACCCCAATACAGCCCAACTCACCCCACTACAACCCTACACACCGTGCCAGACCCCCAATACAGCCCAACACACCCCACTACAACCCTACACACCGTGCCAGACCCCAATACAGCCCAACTCACCCCACTACAACCCTACACACCGTGCCAGACCCCAATACAGCCCAACTCACCCCACTACAACCCTACACACCGTGCCAGACCCCAATACAGCCCAACTCACCCCACTACAACCCTACACACCGTGCCAGACCCCAATACAGCCCAACTCACCCCACTACAACCCTACACACCGTGCCAGACCCCAATACAGCCCAACTCACCCCACTACAACCCTACACACACCGTGCCAGACCCCAATACAGCCCAACTCACCCCACTACAACCCTACACACACCGTGCCAGACCCCAATACAGCCCAACTCACCCCACTACAACCCTACACACCGTGCCAGACCCCAATACAGCCCAACTCACCCCACTACAACCCTACACACCGTGTCAGACCCCAATACAGCCCAACTCACCCCACTACAACCCTACACACCGTGTCAGACCCCAATACAGCCCAACACCCCCCCCCACTACAACCCTACACACCGTGCCAGACCCCAATACAGCCCAACTCACCCCACTACAACCCTACACACCGTGTCAGACCCCAATACAGCCCAACACCCCCCCCCACTACAACCCTACACACCGTGCCAGACCCCAATACAGCCCAACTCACCCCACTACAACCCTACACACCGTGTCAGACCCCAATACAGCCCAACACCCCCCCCACAAAACCCTACACACCGTGCCAGACCCCAATCCAGCCCAACTCACCCCACTACAACCCTACACACCGTGCCAGACCCCAATACAGCCCAACTCACCCCACTACAACCCTACACACCGTGTCAGACCCCAATACAGCCCAACACCCCCCCACTACAACCCTACACACCGTGCCAGACCCCAATACAGCCCAACTCACCCCACTACAACCCTACACACCGTGTCAGACCCCAATACAGCCCAACACCCCCCCACTACAACCCTACACACCGTGCCAGACCCCAATACAGCCCAACTCACCCCACTACAACCCTACACACCGTGTCAGACCCCAATACAGCCCAACACCCCCCCACTACAACCCTACACACTGTGCCAGACCCCAATACAACCCAACACCCCCTACTACAACCCTACACACCGTGCCAGACCCCAATACAGCCCAACACCCCCCACTACAACCCTACACACCGTGCCAGACCCCAATACAGCCCAACTCACCCCACTACAACCCTACACACCGTGCCAGACCCCAATACAGCCCAACTCACCCCACTACAACCCTACACACCGTGCCAGACCCCAATACAGCCCAACACCCCCCACTACAACCCTACACACCGTGTCAGACCCCAATACAGCCCAACTCACCCCACTACAACCCTACACACCGTGCCAGACCCCAATACAGCCCAACACCCCCCCACTACAACCCTACACACCGTGCCAGACCCCAATACAGCCCAACTCACTCACCCCACTACAACCCTACACACCGTGCCAGACCCCAATACAGCCCAACTCACCCCACTACAACCCTACACACACACCGTGCAGACCCCAATACAGCCCAACTCACCCCACTACAACCCTACACACTGTGCCAGACCCCAATACAGCCCAACACCCCCCACTACAACCCTACACACCATGCCACACCCCAATACAGCCCAACACCCCCCACTACAACCCTACACACCCTGCCAGACCCCAATACAGCCCAACTCACCCCACTACAACCTCACACACCGTGCCAGACCCCAATACAGCCCAACACACCCCACTACAACCCTACACACCGTGCCAGACCCCAATACAGCCCAACTCACCCCACTACAACACTACACACCGTGCCAGACCCCAATACAGCCCAACTCACCCCACTACAACCCTACACACCGTGCCAGACCCCAATACAGCCCAACACCCCCCACTACAACCCTACACACCGTGCCAGACCCCAATACAGCCCAACTCACCACACTACAACCTCACACACCATGCCAGACCCCAATACAGCCCAACACACCCCACTACAACCCTACACACCGTGCCAGACCCCAATACAGCCCAACACACCCCACTACAACCCTACACACCGTGCCAGACCCCAATACAACCCAACACCCCCCACTACAACCCTACACACCGTGCCAGACCCCAATACAGCCCAACTCACCCCACTACAACCCTACACACCGTGCCAGACCCCAATACAGCCCAACTCACCCCACTACAACCCTACACACTGTGCCAGACCCCAATACAGCCCAACACCCCCCACTACAACCCTACACACCGTGCCACACCCCAATACAGCCCAACACCCCCCACTACAACCCTACACACCGTGCCAAACCCCAATCCAGCCAAACACACCCCACTACAACCCTACACACCGTGCCAGACCCCAATACAGCCCAACTCACCCCACTACAACCTCACACACCGTGCCAGACCCCAATACAGCCCAACACCCCCCCACTACAACCCTACACACCGTGCCAGACCCCAATACAGCCCAACTCACCACACTACAACCTCACACACCACATCGCCACACCCCAATAACAACCCAACAGACCCCACTACAACCCTACACACCGTGCCAGACCCCAATACAGCCCAACTCACCCCACTACAACCCTACACACTGTGCCAGACCCCAATACAGCCCAACACCCCCCACTACAACCCTACACACCATGCCAAACCCCAATACAGCCCAACTCACCACACTACAACCTCACACACCATGCCACACCCCAATACAACCCAACTCACCCCACTACAACCTTACACACCGTGCCAGACCCCAATACAGCCCAACTCACCACACTACAACCTCACACACCATGCCACACCCCAATACAACCCAACAGACCCCACTACAACCCTACACACCGTGCCAGACCCCAATACAGCCCAACTCACCCCACTACAACCCTACACACTGTGCCAGACCCCAATACAGCCCAACACCCCCCACTACAACCCTACACACCATGCCAAACCCCAATACAGCCCAACTCACCACACTACAACCTCACACACCATGCCACACCCCAATACAACCCAACACACCCCACTACAACCCTACACACTGTGCCAGACCCCAATACAGCCCAACTCACCCCACTACAACCCTACACACCGTGCCAGACCCCAATACAGCCCAACTCACCCCACTACAACCCTACACACTGTGCCAGACCCCAATACAGCCCAACACCCCCCCACTGCAACCCTACACACCGTGCCAGACCCCAATACAGCCCAACTCACCACACTACAACCTCACACACCATGCCAGACCCCAATACAACCCAACATACCCCACTACAACCCTACACACCGTGCCAGACCCCAATACAGCCCAACACACTCCACTACAACCCTACACACTGTGCCAGACCCCAATACAGCCCAACACCCCCCACTACAACCCTACACACCGTGCCAGACCCCAATACAGCCCAACTCACCCCACTACAACCCTACACACCGTGCCAGACCCCAATACAGCCCAACTCACCCCACTACAACCCTACACACTGTGCCAGACCCCAATACAGCCCAACACCCCCCACTACAACCCTACACACCGTGCCAAACCCCAATACAGCCCAACTCACCACACTACAACCTCACACACCATGCCACACCCCAATACAACCCAACAGACCCCACTACAACCCTACACACCGTGCCAGACCCCAATACAGCCCAACTCACCCCACTACAACCCTACACACCGTGCCAGACCCCAATACAGCCCAACTCACCCAACTACAACCCTACACACCGTGCCAGACCCCAATACAGCCCAACTCACCCCACTACAACCCTACACACTGTGCCAGACCCCAATACAACCCAACACACCCCATTAAAACCCTACACATCGTGCCACACCCCAATACAGCCCAACACACCCCACTACAACCCTACACACCGTGCCACACCCCAATACAGCCCAACACACCCCACTACAACCCTACACACCGTGTCAGACCCCAATACAGCCCAACACACCCCACTACAACCCACCATATCACACACCATATCACACCCACAACATCGCACCCCAACACACCCCACTATACAGCACCCCAATATCCCACTACAACCCCCCACACCCTAATACAACACAACACACCAAGCCACACCCCAATATAACCCACCACACCCACTATACCGCATTACATCAGAAGACACCATACTCCAACACACCCCACTACAACACAACACACCCCAATACAACTGACCACTCTCCAGCACACACCACTACAACTCACCATACCACACCCATAACATTGCACCCCAACACACCTGACTATACCACACCACATCCACCTCACCCCAACACACCTCACTACAGCCCAACACACCTGACCACCCCCCATCACAACCAGCACACCCCAATACACCCCCACCACACCCCACTCTACAGGACAAGAAGAATGTTTGTGTTTCCCCCCCCCCCCCCCATACCGACTGATTTTATTTACATCAGAACAACAATAGGAGCCGTGGGGGGGGGGGGGACAGACCCTTCAAATGAGGACAAGCTCCGGGCTCTGTAGGTGGTCCCATAAATGCCCTGAGGGGGGATATTCAGGAGAACGGGGGAGGGGGAGCTTCATACATGGAGAGGAGATGAGGCCTCTGTCTTCACAACTTTACATCTCAATACAGGAAGAGCCTCCAACATCCAAACATTCCATTCATTGTCATAACACTCAGTATACGGTATATATGTTCAGTATACACACCCATCAGACATAACATTATGACCCCCCCCTCCCCTCCACCTTGTATTGGGAAGGTCCCCCTTTCCTGACCCATCCAGACATGGACTCCCCTGAACCTCTGAAGGTACGCTGTGGTATCCGGGACCCAGCCAGCAGTCCTGCGAGTTTGGGAGGTGGGACCCCCATGGATCCGACTTTTTCCAGTTCATCCCACAGTTGCTCGACTGGATTGAGATCTGCAGAATTTGGGGGCCAAGTCAACACCTCAAACTTGTTGTGATTCTCAAACCATTCCTGAGTTCATCAGACCGGGCCACCTTCTTCCATCGCTCCGTGGTCCAGTTCTGAGGCTCACATCCCCCATGTAGGAGCTCCTGGCTGTGGACACGGGTCAGCGTGGACACCCTGGGCCAGATTCTCAGCGGTGCTACGACAGAGTATCTACCCCGTCGTATCGCCGTTTTTTTTGTCTCGTATCTATGCGCGTGATTCTTAGCATCACTTTTGCATAGATACGCTTCAACATCCGACAAGTGTAAAACCATTACACTTGCGGATCGTAGGTGTAATGACAACTCCGGCCACTAGGTGGCCTCTACGTTGTTTTCTCATTTGCATTTGCAAATGAGGCTACTACGCCGATTCCCGATCGCTTTTACGCCGCCCTGTCGTCGCGTACGTCGTTTTAGTCCGCGTAAGGTTACCCCAGCTTCTATGTGGAGTAACCTTACGAAGTTCCGTCGGATGCCGTCAGATGCCGTCGGGTGCCGTGGGATGCCATGTTAAGTATGGCGTCGGGTCAGCGTCGGCTTTTTCCGTTGCTTACGTCGTTTTACTAACTCGTTCGCGAATAGGGAATTGCGTAGTGTCGATCACGTCGTTTTGACATCGGTTTCAACGACGCTTTCCGATATGAGCTGGAGCATGCGCACTGGGCTTTTTCCCCGGCCGGCGCATGCGCAGTTCATTCGACGCGGGGGCGCGCTTAATTTAAATAGAAGCCGCCCCCTTTGAGTTACGCGGGCTTACGCTGGGCCATTTTCGCTACGCCAACGCAAACTATGGAGCAAATGGTTAGGGAATACGGCACTTGCTCTAGTACGATGCGGCGGCGTAGTGCAAATGGCTTACGCTACGCCGGCGAATTTCTTAGAGAATCTGGCCCCCTGCCTGCTCTGCGGCTACAACACCCCCCCCCCCCCCCCCCCCCGATACACAACATCCTGAGACTACCACAGCTTCAGGGACAACATGTTCACTCCCGCCTCATATATCCCACACACTTCCAGATGTCACCAGATAGTCAATATTATTTACTTTACTTGTCAGAGGTCAGAATGTTATGTCTGATCGGTGTATATACCCTGTATATGTGTCCTGTATCCTGTATATACCCTGTATATGTGTCCTGTATCCTGTATATACTCTGTATAGGTGTCCTGTATTTACTCTGTTTATGTGATCTGTATACGGGATATTCTCTGTGTGTGTGTCCTGTATACGGTATATACTCTGTGTAGGTGTCCTGTATACGGTATATACTCTGTATAGGTGTCCTGTATACGGTATATACTCTGTATAGGTGTCCTGTATACGGTATATACTCTGTGTAGGTGTCCTGTATACAGTATATACTCTGTGTAGGTGTCCTGTATACGGTATATACTCTGTGTAGGTGTCCTGTATACAGTATATACTCTGTATAGGTGTCCTGTATACGGTATATACTCTGTGTAGGTGTCCTGTATACAGTATATACTCTGTATAGGTGTCCTGTATACGGTATATACTCTGTATGTGTGTCCTGTATACGGTATATACTCTGTGTAGGTGTCCTGTATACGGTATATACTCAGTGTAGGTGTCCTGTATACGGTATATACTCTGTATGTGTGTCCTGTATACGGTATATACTCTGTGTAGGTGTCCTGTATACGGTATATACTCTGTATGTGTGTCCTGTATACGGTATATACTCTGTGTGTGTGTCCTGTATACGGTATATACTCAGTGTAGGTGTCCTGTATACGGTATATACTCGGTATATTCCTATGACAGCTCGCTCCTCTTTGGGGGTTACAAGTCGCCCTCCTGGGGTCCGGAGGAGTCGCCCGTCGGGTGACATCTCATCTGCCACACACAGCGGGTATCACACGGATCTTCTCTGCCGCAGATTCGGCGTCCGGTGACACCCGATCACACGCAGCCGGTGTCATGTACTCCCCCCGTGTACACCAGATGTTCCACGAGACTGTACACCGATCGTTACCAGCAGAGGACAATCAGAGCCGGGACTCCGGGGACCAGAAGATGGCTGGAAGTGACTGAACGGGGTGGGGGGGGGGGGGGGAGCGCTACCCGTCTTCCGAATCCCCCCGTCACCTTGTACACTCATTCTGTGAGAATGGGGGGCAGAATCGAATATTATTGAGCTATTTTCTCTCCAGGTTGAATGTTACTCATTCATGAAAATCGATTGAATCAGGAGAATAGCACAATATGACCACTAGATGGAGCTGAAGGAATATAGGAAATAAATACTTATCTTCTATGACCATCAGCTCCATCTAGTGGCCATAATGTGGTATACGAAAGTATTTTCTCTCCAGGTTGAATGTCATCAATGAATAGGAATAGACTGAATTACACACAATGGCTTCTAGCCAATCAGAGTACAAACAAATCCAACAGAGACCCCGCCCCTCCCCCACTTGGGTTCACACTTGTAAATCGCACACGCAGGAAAAATGCGTTGCTTTTGAGCAGATCCCCCCCCCTCCTCCCGAGAATGGAGGTACATGGTGCAAACACTTCATGCATTTTCCCTTGTGGGCGCGGCTCTGAAGGTCGGGGGCGTTTCCCGCAGGTACAGCCGTCCGTTCACATGAAACGCGTCGCCCGGGAAACGTTTAGAGGTGAATCGGGGTGATCTGCCGATACGGTTCCGGCTATCGGGATGGTTCCTGGAAGGACTGCGCAGGCGCAATCCTCGCCGACGGAAATCTCTGAACCTCGGCCGGCCTCCAGGGCGACGTGGAAAGTGGCCGGTCAGCCTCACGTCCTCGCTCCGCTCGCTCCGCCTCCTGCCTCTTTTTTTAACGTCCTCCAATCCACGGGGATGTTGAGGAATGAGCCGGGATGGAGGCCGAGGTTCGCGCTGGGATCGGTTTTCGGGCGCCGCTGTGCGATATTCTTGGGGCGATGATCGGACAACGACGGCTCCACACACAAAGATCTTTCTATTTATCTCCCCCCCTCCCCCCCCCCGGTCGGGGACAATGGACGCCCTGCGCTGTAAATCCCGGATTGCGGCCTTGTCTTGTAAATGAGGCGGCGGCCATCTTTCTTGCCTGCAGCCGTCTTCCATTCTTCTCTCTTTTGTTTCCTCCACTTTGATGGGATCTCACATTCCCCACAACAAACCAAATCCCTCCAAGAGGTCCCATTGTACCCCCCCTCCCCTCCCCCCCTGCTGTGCGATCATCTGCCACCCCTCCCCCGCCACATGATCATCCCACACATACATCCTATCCATACAATCAGATTGTACGAGATTCCCAGAAATGATCCCATCGATCGCTACGACTTCAGTGACTATCATTGTGATCCCCGATACTGACCCCCCACCCCCACCATATCGGTCTGTCATCCCCAATATTAACCCCCCCACCCCCAACCAATCAGTCTGTGATCCCCAATACTGACCCGTCCCGCCCCCAACATATCCGTCTGTGATCCCCAATACTGACCCGTCCCGCCCCCACCATATCCATCTGTGATCCCCAATACTGACCCCCCACCCCCAACATATCCGTCTGTGATCCCCAATACTGACCCCCCCACCCCCACCATATCCGTCTGTGATCCCCAATACTGACCCCCCCACCCCCACCATATCCGTCTGTGATCCCCAATACTGACCCCCCCCACCCCCACCATATCCGTCTGTGATCCCCAATATTAACCCCCCCACCCCCAACAAATCAGTCTGTGATCCCCAATACTGACCCCCCACCCCCATCATATCCGTCTGTGATCCCCAAACTAACCCCCCCCCACCCCCAACATATCCATCTGTGATCCCCAATACTGACCCCCACCCCCAACATATCCGTCTGTGATCCCCAATACTGACCCCCCACCCCCAACATATCCGTCTGTGATCCCCAATACTGACCCCCCCCCCACCCCCAACAAATCAGTCTGTGATCCCCAATACTGACCCCCCCACCCCCAACATATCCGTCTGTGATCCCTAATACTGACCCCCGCACCCCCACCATATCCGTCTGTGATCCCCAATACTGACCCCCCAACATATCCGTCTGTGATCCCCAATACTGACCCCCCACCATATCCGTCTGTGATCCCCAATACTGACCCCCCCCACCCCCAACATATCCGTCTGTGATCCCCAATACTGACCCCCCACCCCCAACATATCCGTCTGTGATCTCCAATCACCCGTTCACACCGAGCATTTCGCATCAAAACGCGGAACGCAGTCGTGGCGCCATGTTTATTTTCGCCATTTTTTAGTTGACATAATATTTCGTTTTTTTAATGAATAAAAAAAATTGTTTGCCATTATTTTGTTTTTATTACCGGCGCTCCGAACGGCGTGCGATTTTACCGCGATCGTCATGTGACTCATATCCGAAAATCACTGCAAAAAAAACGCAACGGCGCAATGCCAGAATTTTGCACATGAGCTTCTTTGGTGCGTCTCTGGAGCAAAAAACGCACCTCAAAAAGCGTGGGAAAAAATCCCGAAACGCGGCAGCGTCAAACTTTGGGTTTGTGTTCGGAGTGCGGCTTTGGCGCGCTCGCTGTGAGGAGTGTTCTAGGTGATGCTGCAACCAACCCATGACTAAGCCCTGGGGGGAGAAGCGAAACGCGTTGGAAGACGTGGCCTGGCGGGAGTGTGGCCCAGATGAGACAAACCACTTACCACTGACAGGGGTGCTCACAATGCTCAGCTTTTATTTATTTATATAAAATCTTTATCCCAAAAGGAAGAAAACTTTTCCTGTAACGGATTATAAAGTGCAAGTTTGGCTTCAATGTATCGAAATCCGTCTATCACCCCCCCCCCCTCCCCCAGAGACTGACAGTGCTGCTGTCCAAAGGTGCCTCCTGTTCTCCTTCCTCCAGAGTGGGGGGCACTCTAATACAAGTGGTGCGTTACTGGCCAGATCATCAGGTGAAAACAGAGGGGAGGGAGAAAGCTTAAAAAGAGAAAACGAATGCAGCCGCCCCCTCTAATGATTGGGAAGCTGCGATATGTGAGATTTCACAATGAAGACACAGGGAGTGAATTATCTCATTTAAATCGTTCTGATTGGTCGGTTTCTTCTCCCAGGTCTTGTCATTGGAAATAAACATGTGAATTCCCCTCTATTGCTGCTTCTTTGTGCGATCCGGAAAAATCGATCGGTGGTGTAATGATTACCGTCTGAAGTCTGAAGATATCGATCGTTGTCAGCAGATGGCGCCACAGAGCCCCGAACATTCCCCACAGACAGGAAACAACCAGAGAAGTGAAGAGGTGTGTCTGGATTTGGTGGGATCTCGGTAGAGATGTGTCTGGATTTGGTGGGATCTCGGTAGAGATGTGTCTGGATTTGGTGGGATCTCGGTAGAGATGTGTCTGGATTTGGTGGGATCTCGGTAGAGATGTGTCTGGATTTGGTAAGATCTCGGTAGAGATGTGTCTGGATTTGGTGGGATCTCGGTAGAGACGTGTCTGGATTTGGTGGGATCTCGGTAGAGATGTGTCTGGATTTGGTGGGATCTCGGTAGAGATGTGTCTGGATTTGGTGGGATCTCGGTAGAGATGTGTCTTGATTTGGTGGGATCTCGGTAGAGATGTGTCTGGATTTGGTGGGATCTCGGTAGAGATGTGTCTGGATTTGGTGGGATCTCGGTAGAGACGTGTCTGGATTTGGTGGGATCTCGGTAGAGACGTGTCTGGATTTGGTGGGATCTCGGTAGAGACGTGTCTGGATTTGGTGGGATCTCGGTAGAGATGTGTCTGGATTTGGTGGGATCTCGGTAGAGATGTGTCTGGATTTGGTGGGATCTCGGTAGAGATGTGTCTGGATTTGGTGGGATCTCAGTAGAGATGTGTCTGGATTTGGTGGGATCTCGGTAGAGATGTGTCTGGTTTAATAGGGATCTCGGTAGAGACGTGTCTGAATTTGGTGGGATCTCGGTAGAGATGTGTCTGGTTTAGTAGGGATCTCGGTAGAGATGTGTCTGGATTTGGTGGGATCTCGGTAGAGACGTGTCTGGATTTGGTGGGATCTCGGTAGAGATGTGTCTGGATTTGGTGGGATCTCGGTAGAGACGTGTCTGGATTTGGTGGGATCTCGGTAGAGACGTGTCTGGATTTGGTGGGATCTCGGTAGAGATGTGTCTGGATTTGGTGGGATCTCGGTAGAGACGTGTCTGGATTTGGGGATCTCGGTAGAGACGTCTGATTTGGTGGATTCCTCGGTAGAGATGTGTCCTGATTTGGTGGATCCTCGGTAGAGACGTTGTCTGGATTTGGTGGGATCTCGGTAGAGACGTGTCTGGATTTGGTGGGATCTCGGTAGAGATGTTTCTTCTGGATTTGGTGGAACTCGGAGAGACTCTGGATTTGGTGGGATCTCGGTAGAGACGTTTCTGGATTTGGTGGATCTCGGTAGAGATGTGTCTGGATTTGGTGGATCTCGGTAGAGACGTGTCTGGATTTGGTGGGATCTCGGTAAGACGTGTCTGGATTTGGTGGATCTCGGTAGAGATGTGTCCTGGATTTGGTGGGATCTCGGTAGAGACGTGTCTGGATATGGTGGTATCTCGTAGATGACGTGTCAGGATTTGGTGGATCTCGTATA
>JAJQKJ010001863.1:0-97500 GCA_029574335.1 Rana kukunoris | reverse complement strand
GAGGTCGGGTCTTGTGTGGCCCATGGAGGTCAGGTCTTGTGTGGACCATGGAGGTCAGGTCTTGTGTGGACCATGAAGATCAGGTCTTGTGTGGCCCCTGGAGGTCAGGTCTTGTGTGGCCCCTGGAGGTCAGGTCTTGTGTGGCCCATGGAGGTCAGGTCTTGTGTGGACCATGAAGGTCAGGTCTTGTGTGGACCATGGAGGTCAGGTCTTGTGTGGCCCCTGGAGGTCAGGTCTTGTGTGGCCCCTGGAGGTCAGGTCTTGTGTGGCCCATGGAGGTCAGGTCTTGTGTGGACCATGAAGGTCAGGTCTTGTGTGGACCATGGAGGTCAGGTCTTGTGTGGCCCCTGGAGGTCAGGTCTTGTGTGGCCCCTGGAGGTCAGGTCTTGTGTGGCCCATGGAGGTCAGGTCTTGTGTGGACCATGAAGGTCAGGTCTTGTGTGGACCATGGAGGTCAGGTCTTGTGTGGCCCCTGGAGGTCAGGTCTTGTGTGGCCCCTGGAGGTCAGGTCTTGTGTGGCCCCTGGAGGTCGGGTCTTGTGTGGCCCATGGAGGTCGGGTCTTGTGTGGCCCATGGAGGTCAGGTCTTGTGTGGCCCCTGGAGGTCAGGTCTTGTGTGGCCCCTGGAGGTCAGGTCTTGTGTGGCCCCTGGAGGTCGGGTCTTGTGTGGCCCATGGAGGTCAGGTCTTGTGTGGCCCCTGGAGGTCAGGTCTTGTGTGGCCCCTGGAGGTCAGGTCTTGTGTGGCCCCTGGAGGTCAGGTCTTGTGTGGCCCCTGGAGGTCGGGTCTTGTGTGGCCCCTGGAGGTCAGGTCTTGTGTGGCCCCTGGAGGTCGGGTCTTGTGTGGACCATGGAGGTCAGGTCTTGTGTGGACCATGGAGGTCAGGTCTTGTGTGGGCCATGGAGGTCGGGTCTTGTGTGGACCATGGAGGTCAGGTCTTGTGTGCACCATGGAGGTCAGGTCTTGTGTGACCCCTGGAGGTCGGGTCTTGTGTGGCCCCTGGAGGTCAGGTCTTGTGTGGCCCATGGAGGTCAGGTCTTGTGTGGGCCATGGAGGTCGGGTCTTGTGTGGCCCCTGGAGGTCAGGTCTTGTGTGGACCATGGAGGTCAGGTCTTGTGTGGGCCATGGAGGTCGGGTCTTGTGTGGACCATGGAGGTCAGGTCTTGTGTGCACCATGGAGGTCAGGTCTTGTGTGACCCCTGGAGGTCGGGTCTTGTGTGGCCCCTGGAGGTCAGGTCTTGTGTGGCCCATGGAGGTCAGGTCTTGTGTGGGCCATGGAGGTCGGGTCTTGTGTGGCCCATGGAGGTCAGGTCTTGTGTGGCCCCTGGAGGTCAGGTCTTGTGTGGCCCCTGGAGGTCAGGTCTTGTGTGGCCCCTGGAGGTCGGGTCTTGTGTGGACCATGGAGGTCAGGTCTTGTGTGGCCCCTGGAGGTCAGGTCTTGTGTGGCCCCTGGAGGTCGTGGCTGGTGGTGTGAAGTTCAGCAGCCTCCTATGCTTCTCACAAGCGCCGTCCTCGGAAATGCGCCCCAGGGATGCGCTCTTCATGGACGCGGAAGGCTAAAGGGTTAAATGGAAGTGATTTTCAGCAGCTTGAACTCTCGGCAGATGGGGGGTGGGGGGGCGGGGGGGTAACTGGCCGTCACATCCCAGCCGCTCGCATCAGTAATTAAATGACATGGTTAGGCGCACACAGACTCCTGATGCCAGGACCCTGCAGACCTGAGCAAAATCATTCCCGACATCTCGCCATTTGTGGACGACTCGCAACAGTTGTTGGTAGTCAGCTTTCCGCGAGCGCTGGAGGGGCGAGGAGGGGAGATACGGGGGTGGGGGGGGTGGGGGGTCATTCACTAAAGTCTCCGCTAACTCCGACCCTTCACTGTGGGAATCTCACCCCTGACCACTAGGGGGGGATCTAATGGGATCTGTGGAGGAGCTCCAGGACCCGTCAGAACTTTCTTCTCTTTTCTTGTGTTTACCTTTTTAGCGGTCAGTCGTGCTCTAGGAATCCTTTGTGTCCGATCATTCTCTCGTATCTTCAATATGCTCCCTCTTTGTTACCAAATTCATCATTTAGGGAGATTTTTCGGATTTCTGTGGGAAGGTCTTCAATAAACGTGCGTGTGTGTGTGAACCCATCGGGGGGGGGGGGGGGGGGGGGAGCTTATCTGAGACTTTACTGATGGAGGGGGGGGGGGGGCTTGGCGATTTGGAATTGTGAGCAAAATTGCTGCCCGTGATTCCATATTGTGTGGCTAGTCGCTGTAAAACACGCAATGTGCGTTTGGGGGTGCCGTTCGTTCTATTATTATTTTTTCGGCAAAACGCGACGACCGGTTCGCGCCGATATCTGTCGACAAAATGGCACGGCTGGGCATATTAATATTACCCTTTAAGACGCGGCATTGTGGGCGTGCTCGCCCGTCGCGAGCTCCGTGACTGTGACCGCGGGTCCCGCTGATATAAACAAGGCATCTCCCCTGTACCTCCATCCTATCCGCCGTACCTCCCCTGTACCTCCATCCTATCCGTGTACCTCCCCTGTACCTCCATCCTATCCGTGTACCTCCCCTGTACCTCCATCCTATCCGTGTACCTCCCCTGTACCTCCATCCTATCCGTGTACCTCCCGTGTACCTCCATCCTATCCGTGTACCTCCCCTGTACCTCCATCCTATCCGTGTACCTCCCCTGTACCTCCATCCTATCCGTGTACCTCCCCTGTACCTCCATCCTATCCGTGTACCTCCCCTGTACCTCCATCCTATCCATGTACCTCCCCTGTACCTCCATCTTATCCGTGTACCTCCCCTGTACCTCCATCTTATCCGTGTACCTCCCCTGTACCTCCATCTTATCCGTGTACCTCCATCCTCTCTGTGTACCTCCCGTGTACCTCCATCTTATCTGTGTACCTCCCGTGTACCTCCATCTTATCTGTGTACCTCCCGTGTACCTCCATCCTATTCGTATACCTCCTGTGTACCTCCATCTTATCCGTGTACCTCCCCTGTACCTCCATCTTATCCGTGTACCTCCCCTGTACCTCCATCTTATCCGTGTACCTCCATCCTATCCGTGTACCTCCCCTGTACCTCCATCTTATCCGTGTACCTCCATCCTCTCTGTGTACCTCCCGTGTACCTCCATCTTATCTGTGTACCTCCCGTGTACCTCCATCTTATCTGTGTACCTCCCGTGTACCTCCATCCTATTCGTATACCTCCTGTGTACCTCCATCTTCTCTGTGTACCTCCGTCTTGTCTGTGTACCTCCCGTGTACCTCCATCCTATCCGTGTACCTCCCGTGTACCTCCATCTTATCCGTGTACCTCCCGTGTACCTTCATCTTATCCATGTACCTCCCGTGTACCTCCATCCTATTTATGTACCTCCATCCTCTCTGTGTACCTCCATCCTATCCGTATACCTCCCGTGTACCTCCATCCTATCCGTGTACCTCCCGTGTACCTCCATCCTATCTGTGTACTTCCCCCTGTACCTCCATCTTATCCGTGTACCTCCCGTGTACCTCCATCCTATCCGTGTACCTCCATCTTATCCGTGTACCTCCATCCTCTCTGTGTACCTCCATCCTATCCGTGTACCTCCCGTGTACCTCCATCCTATCCGTGTACCTCCCGTGTACCTCCATCTTATCCGTGTACCTCCCGTGTACCTCCATCTTATCCATGTACCTCCCGTGTACCTCCATCCTATTTATGTACCTCCCCTGTTCCTCCATCCTATCCGTGTACCTCCCGTGTACCTCCATCCTATCCGTGTACCTCCCGTGTACCTCCATCATTTCTGTGTACCTCCATCTTATCCGTGTACCTCCATCCTATCCGTGTACCTCCCCTGTACCTCCATCTTATCCGTGTACCTCCATCCTCTCTGTGTACCTCCCGTGTACCTCCATCTTATCTGTGTACCTCCCGTGTACCTCCATTCTATCCGTATACCTCCTGTGTACCTCCATCTTCTCTGTGTACCTCCCGTGTACCTCCATCTTATCCATGTACCTCCCGTGTACCTCCATCCTATTTATGTACCTCCCCTGTTCCTCCATCCTATCCGTGTACCTCCCGTGTACCTCCATCTTATCCGTGTACCTCCATCCTATCCGTGTACCTCCATCTTATCCGTGTACCTCCCGTGTACCTCCATCCTATCCGTGTACCTCCATCTTATCCGTGTACCTCCCGTGTACCTCCATCCTATCCGTATACCTCCATCCTCTCTGTGTACCTCCCGTGTACCTCCATCCTATCGATGACATCAATTCGGAAAAGGTTCCTCCTCAGAATGTCACCATAATTTGGTTGAACTATTTTTCCAAAAATGTTTCTCTTTCCTGTTCCCTTTCTGATTCCTTTGTGTCTTTCTAGCGTCTCTATTGTTCCAAAAATACCTGGAATACGTTGCGCGGGGGGGATTGGGATTTGTTCCGGATTCATTTTGCACCTTCTCTATAAAGACACGACTTCGGCTCCCTCTATATTCCCCACACGGCACCGGAAGCTGGAAACGTTGGATTTTGCAGTACAGACAGTTCTTCCTGCAGGCGTTTCGTCCAGCCGGCCCGGGCTGTGTGTGTGATGGGGGGAGGGGGAAGGACGCCGCGGAGATACACGCCGCCATTTGGCCGGAGATTTGTGATTAGTGTTGTGTTGTCCCTGGCAGTACCAGCGCCCAGATGGCATCGCTGAGGGCTCTGCTCTGCCAGTCTAGAATAACAAGACATGAGCGCCCCCTTCTGTCCGTCTCTGCTGAACCAACCCGGCGCGGCGATCGGTGGGCACCCGTGGAATGGCGCCGTACTTCACTACTTAGAAATCTCCTCGGGTGGGGCAATAAATGTCTTCACAGGTTACAGAGGAAATCTAGCGCTAGAATTATCGCTCTCGCTCTGACGTTCGCTGTGATACCTCACATGTGTGATATGAATATTGTTTACATACAACTTTATATTTTGTTAGGAATGAAGTCGTTGTATCATTTTTATTATATATTCTGTTTATGTAGATTGTCCTCAAAGTCCCCCGGGAAATGTATACATTGTATATAGGTAAGGTGGGGGGCCGGGAACTCCCCCATTTCATACAAATGGACGTATTTAATAAATAATTATTTTAAGTCGTATCCGCCGCTCAGAATCTTCCACCGGCCTGGCTTCAGCAGCGTGAATTCTCATTGAATATTATTATTATTATTATTATATAGGATTTATTTATTTATTATTATTATTATTATTATATAGGATTTATTTATTTATTATTATTATTATTATTATCATTATTATATAGGATTTATTTATTTATTATTATTATTATTATTATATAGGATTTATATATTATTTGTTATATAAGATATATATATATATATTATCATTATTATTGTTATTATACAGGATTTATTTATTTATTTTATTATTATTATTATTATTATTATTATAATACAGGATTTATTTATTATTATTATACAGGATTTATTTATTTATTATTATTATTATTATTATTATTATTATTATTATTACTATAAAGGATTTATATATTATTTATTATATAAGATTTATATTATTATTGTTATTATACAGGATTTATTTATTAATATTATACAGGATTTATATATGTATTATTATTCTACATTATTTATATATTATTTATTATATAAGATTTATATATTATTATTGTATAAAATGTATTTATTATTATTATACAGGATTTGTTTATTATTTATTTATTATTATTATTATTATTATTATTATTATTATTATTATACAAGATTTATATATTATTATTAGATTATTAGATATAAGATTTTTTTTATTATTATTATTTATTATTATTATTATTTGTATTATTCTACATGATTTATATATTATTATTATTATTATTATATGATTTATTTTTTATTATTATACAGGATTTATATATTATTTATTATTTACAGACAGTAGGGACACCAGTGGGCAGGCTGGGACTTGTAGTGGGCATGCTGGGACTTGTAGTGGGCATGCTGGGACTTGTAGTTTTACAGAAAGTAGGGACACCAGTGGGCACGCTGGGACTTGTAGTGGGCATGATGGGACTTGTAGTTATAGAGACATTCGAGACACCAGTGGGCAGGCTGGGACTTGTAGTTTTACAGAAAGTAGGGACACCAGTGGGCATGCTGGGACTTGCAGTCATACAGACAGTCAGGACACCAGTGGGCACGCTGGGACTTGTAGTTATACAGACAGTAGGGACAGCGGTGGGCATGCTGGGACTTGTAGTCATACAGACAGTAGGGACAGCAGTGGGCAGGCTGGGACTTGTAGTTTTACAGAAAGTAGGGACACCAGTGGGCATGCTGGGACTTGCAGTCATACAGACAGTCAGGACACCAGTGGGCACGCTGGGACTTGTAGTCATACAGACAGTCGGGACCCCAGGAATCTTCTGTTTTGCGGTGGTCGGTCATCTGAGGTCCTGCGCCGGGGATTTGGCGTCATGCCGGGTAGTTGGCACTCCATCCGGCTCATTAGAATTTCTGACCATTCCCTTTATGACCTGATTTTAACTTCAGCCCCCCCACCTCCCCCCCCCTCCTTCCTCAACAAATCCTTCGCTCCGATCTCCTCGCCATCGCCCCCGGCAGCCAGGAGAGCGCTCTCAGAGTGTCCTGACCAGACGGGGGAGGGGTCATTGGACTCGGCACCCAGATCTTACCACTGACACCCCAATAGGAGAGGACCCCCCCCCCATCACTGATATATATATACAGTTGTGTGAAAAAGTATTAGCCCCCTTCCTTGCATATTTCTCACCCGTAAATGACTCGGATCATCAAACAAATGTTATTATTACACAAAGAGAACCCGAGGAAATCCAAGATGCAGTTTTTAAGTGATGGTTTCATTCATTAAGAAGTGATAAAGTAATTACCCCCCTAAACCTTATAACTGGTTGGACCACCCTTGGCGACAACACCTGGAATCCAGCGCTTGTGATAAGTGGGACCGAGTCTCTCACATCGCTGGGAGGGATTTTCTTCTCACTCTTCTTTGCAGAATTGTTCTAATTCGGCCCCATTGGAGGGTTTCCCAGTGTGAACGGCCTGTGTGAGGTCACGCCACAGCATTTCAATGGGATTTAGGTCCGGGCTTTGACTAGGTCACTACAAAACCTTCATTTTGCTTTGTTTGAGCCACTCGGAGGTGCACTTGCTGGTGTGTTTCGGATTATTGTCCTGCTGCATAA
The DNA here is from genome assembly GCA_029574335.1 of Rana kukunoris. Classification (NCBI taxonomy): domain Eukaryota; kingdom Metazoa; phylum Chordata; class Amphibia; order Anura; family Ranidae; genus Rana; species Rana kukunoris. The sequence continues at coordinate 90,256 of JAJQKJ010001863.1, read as the reverse complement.
CCCGAGTGCACTTGAGTTTGAGGTCCGGATCTGATGGGCGGACCTTCAGGATTTTCTGGTAGAGCTCAGAATTCATGGTTCCATCAATGATGATACGTCGTCCAGCCCAGATGTGGGGCCGACCTAGGCCAGGCTGGGGAGCCTTGTGAAAGGGGGGGGCCAGGACCATTAGTGTCACCAGCCAGCAGAGCCCGGTCCTTCCGTCAGTGTCCCCGCTCGTCGGACACACGGGGCGGAGGGTTGGTGACGGCGGCGGCGGCAGGTGGAGAAGGATCACATCCTTGTGTTCAGTGGAGAGCGGGGGAGGGGTCGCCAACCCCTGCAGCCAATAGACTTCAGTGTACAATAGAATTTTCTATTTGTACACTGAAGAGAGAAGCCGATTGGCTGCCCCTCTCCTCTGCACTGAACACAAGCGCACACTCGTGGCAGCGGCGGTGGCCATTTTTGTGTAGCCGCTGCCGTTTTTAACCAAAAACATTCCCAATTTTCCTGCGACAGAAGCAAAATCCCTGGAAAACTATCAGGACAAGCTTAAATCGGGACGAGGGTCCCAAAATTGGGATTGTCCTGGGAAAATCGGGACTGTTGCCAACACTGAGCCCCAGACCATCCCCCTATCCCCAACATGGCTGACTGTTGGGATGTTCTTGGTATGAAATGCTGTATTAGTTTTATGTCGGATGTATAATATGGAATGAAGCTAACCCCTGAAACGCGTCGGTCGCGCTGCGGCTGCTGTATAATACGGAATGAAGCTAACCCCTGAAACGCGTCGGTCACGCTGCGGCTGCTGTATAATACAGAATGGAGCTGACCTCTGAAACGCGTCGGTCGCGCTGCGGCTGCTGTATAATACAGAATGGAGCTGACCTCTGAAACGCGTCGGTCGCGCTGCGGCTGCTGTATAATACAGAATGAAGCTGACCTCTGAAACGCGTCGGTCGCGCTGCTGTGTAATACAGAATGAAGCTGACCTCTGAAACGCGTCGGTCACGCTGCTGTATACAGAATGAAGCTGACCCGCAATGTCTTCTCTCCCCAGAATGGCGCTGTGCCCGGAGGAGTCACAAAGAGAGACGAGAATTTGAAGAGAGGGAATTGGGGGAACCAGATCGAGTTTGTCCTGACCAGCGTGGGGTACGCCGTGGGATTGGGAAACGTCTGGAGATTTCCGTATCTCTGCTATAGAAATGGAGGCGGTAAGTCTCATCACAGCACCGTGTGTGTGGGGGATGGGATCGTCCTATTACTGCTCTGACTGGAGAGAATCCCTCCCTTTGTAACCCCTCCCCCTCTCTCTCTCTCCTCAGGAGCCTTCATGTTCCCGTACTTCATCATGCTGATCTTCTGTGGCATCCCGCTCTTCTTTATGGAGCTCTCATTCGGACAGTTTGCCAGTCAGGGGTGCCTCGGGGTGTGGAGGATCAGCCCCATGTTTAAAGGTAAGAGGACCTGTCACTGCACACCGGAGAAAAGAACCGACCAATCCTGAGCCACATCCATTCTGTATTAGTTCTCCTTCCCCCATAGTACAGTCCTATATAGTGCAGTCCTGTATAGTGCAGTCCCGTATAGTACAGCCCCGCATACTACAGCCCCTGTATAGTATAGTCCCTGTATAGTGCAGTCACGTATAGTACAGCCCCGTATAGTACAGTCATGTATAGTACAGTCCCGTATAGTACAGTCCCGTATAGTACAGTCCCGTATAGTACAGTCCCGTATAGTACAGTCCCGTATAGTACAGTCCCGTATAGTACAGTCCCGTATAGTACAGCCCCGTATAGTACAGTCCCATATAGTACAGTCCCGTATAGTGCAGCCCCGTATAGTACAGTCCCGTATAGTACAGTCCCTGTATAGTACAGTCCCGTATAGTACAGTCCCGTATAGTACAGTCCCGTATAGTGCAGTCACGTATAGTGCAGCCCCGTATAGTACAGTCCCGTATAGTACAGTCCCTGTATAGTACAGTCCCGTATAGTACAGTCCCGTATAGTGCAGTCACGTATAGTACAGTCCCGTATAGTACAGTCACGTATAGTACAGTCCCGTATAGTGCAGTCACGTATAGTACAGCCCTGTATAGTACAGTCCCATATAGTACAGTGACGTATAGTACAGTCACGTATAGTACAGCCCCGTATAGTACAGTCCCTGTATAGTACAGTCCCGTATAGTGCAGTCACGTATAGTACAGTCCCGTATAGTACAGTCCCGTATAGTACAGCCCCGTATAGTACAGTCCCGTATAGTACAGCCCCGTATAGTACAGCCCCGTATAGTACAGTCTGTAATGGCAATTTGGGGTGTGCAAAGCACACTGCCATCTTGCCATGTGCTGTAACGCACATTCGCCATCTTAAATGAAATGATGCCATGTTTAAGCTAACAGATTTACTCACCATATATATTCCCTGCCATTCATCCATACCAATCAAGAGACATTACAACAGCTGTCCTCATGTTACCATCCTTGCAAATCATCTCCCCTCCCAGGGCTGACCATGGTGCTTTTATTTACACAAAACAGGAAGCCATCACCAGTAAGTCGCCTCCCCACATGGGAGGCGACATTACCAGATGTCTCCTATACACAGCACATTCCTTCTGACAGGAAGTCAAATTGAATAGATGAATAGACTATAATACAATGAATAGAAATACAAACAATGTCTTATGGGTGTGTCCGGTCAGGGTGTGCATGTGCCCCCCCCTGACCCCAGAAACGCTCACAAGCCCTCAAAATGTACACTGATAGAACCTTTAATCTGCGCCATTCCATAGAATAATGCATATAAAGATTATATCCTTATTGAGGCTATTTACAGATGTACCCTATGAATCCCAAATCCTGCTGATCAGACATGACCCAGATAAGAGCGTACATCTGTCCATAGCCACTAGTGTGTTTGCGAAATGAATGCATCCCCCTCAACGATCGTCTGTGCTAAATGCACAGAGGGGCCCCCTCGCTGGTGGGCATACGCCCATGCCGCAATCATCACACTCCAACCTCAAGATGAGAGTCAACCAGCCTCAGGACTGCCACAGTCAGCTCTATTTAGAGCTGGCTGGGGAAGTGTCAAGACTGGGTGCCAATTATGACAATACATAATAAATACATCTTCAAATTTCCACCACAGTCCTCCCTTTTTGTCATATTGCTCCCACTTGTCCTTCAAATCTTGATAGTCTTCTTACACCTAGAAACTAATCAGTCCTTACAGTCCATAAAAAGGAAAACACGGCTTGACATGTAGACTCTGTTCTTCAGAAGACATGACATAAGGAGGACACAACTTGGTGAGCTGTGGTAATCGCAGATTGGGTAGTGATCCTCTGTGTCTTGTCCGTTAGTCCGGCTCCGGGGGCGTCTCATCTGGTACGAGGGTCATCTGCTCCGGGGCGTCTCATCTGGTACGTGGTCATCTGCTCCGGGGCGTCTCATCTGGTACGTGGTCATCTGCTCCGGGGCGTCTCATCTGGTACGTGGTCATCTGCTCCGGGGCGTCTCATCTGGTACGTGGTCATCTGCTCCGGGGCGTCTCATCTGGTACGTGGTCATCTGCTCCGGCTCTGGTCACGCGTCCAATCAGGCAACAGGAGCGCTCATCACGACATAGAAAGAATAGAAATAAAAACGACATGAGTACATGTATTCCCATTTCAATCAACCACGATCCGCTGAAAAATAAGAATTAAATCCCCTCAGATTCCCAGTATCCCCTGAACCAGATATAACAATATTTACTTGTAAATTCCCAGAAACCCCCCCTTGGGCTGTCAGAACTTCCTTGTAGCTTCAACAGTTACATGAAACATTCCATCCTCAATAGGTGTGAATTGTTCAAACGTATCATAAGCTCAAGCCCCCCCACCTTGTACATGCAGGAAACCGTGCCCAGACCTAGTCCGGGTTGGTGAACAATTCCCTTCTAGCTGTCCCCGCCATTCCCAATTTCTCTCGCGCCATCAGATCCTTGCAATTGGCCGCGACATAGGACAGGGACAGCTTCACTACCACGCATGAACCTCTTGCATTGGGGGAATTACCTTATAAGCTGTAGATCTGCATAAACACCAAACTAAAGTTACACACTTGTGGACTACCCAGTCCTGATACCCGACCGACAAGAGGCGGAGCCATAAAAACAATAATCAATTTTACCCTCTAAAAACATATTAATAAATTCCATTGACAGGTGTCTGTTTGGAGTCTCCACTCGTTTGTCAATAATCCTCATAATTAGCATGTACCACTGTCATCGCTGGGGACTAAAGCTCAACGGAGACTCAGAACAGACCCAGCAATTGGTCCCGTTCGTCTTCTTAATTAGTCATGGAATATACTTTAAATAATAACTTGGGATGCTTTCCATCGTTACCCTTGCTAAAATTTACTAAACAAACAAATACAAAATAAACAAAGATACTCCTCATTTCTTTGATGTGGTTGAGCCGCTTCTTGCAGTGGCTGGCGTGGTCTCGTCCATCAAGCTTCTTTACAAACGAACCAGTCACCTGGTTGGGGAAAAATGAAAACCAATTACCGTGTCGGGGTCCAGGAGAGACTCCTGAACCCTGTGAAGTTCATGTTACAGGGATCGTACCCACCCCATCACTCAAGAATGAGAGTGACAATTGAGGGAGTACGACCCTGGTTTTGGTTGGCCTTCAATGACAACAACCCAGACCTCGTAACTGTGGTCGCTGCTTAACCTGTGCGTGGCTCACCGTCGCCTGTAATCGCTTACCATCTCCTGTAATCGCTTACCAGCGCCTGTAATACCCGGAACCATTGACAGTTTCTTAGCAAATAAAATGGGAACCTACTTCACCAGACTGCTGCTTGCCGATTCAAATTCTATCAAAGAAAGACAATCTTGGCACAAACTTGATTAAAATTAGAAAGATTAGTGTTATTAGTTCGGAGAACTGTCACCTTTATATTTTACCATCCTCCCCCCTTTTCTTCCTCATTACAAACTGGAGGAAGAAATGTGTGGTGAAGAAAAAAAGAAACAATGAAATAGCCTATGATACTTTGACCTCCTTAGACCCGTAATTATCCATGTGTACAGCTGTCTACATACACCTGCTCTCTATGTACAAACACTTCCGGAAACTCTTTGGACCTGAAAAATACTTATAAGCAGAAATCATTACTCCATCCTTCATATTTATCCTGCAGAGAATGGCAAACAAAAATGACATTCCTGTACATTGTCAATGACATTCTTCACAAAACCGATTCAAACAAAAACCTTTTGTAACCCTTAACCCTTACTTTTCCCGTTCCTACAAAAATACAAAAGCCGCGACGCATCAGAAGATCGCCGCGGTAAGTTTGAATAAAAAAAAACATTCACGTTACTACATACAAACATTCAAATACAAATGTGGGGGAGATATTCATAGCTTTCAAAACAAAAATGAAAAAAACAAAAACCAGCCGGAAATCTGCCTTCACTCTTTCCGCAATACAAGAAAATACAATGGAAAAATACGAGAACAGCGCGAGAAACTTGCATAGACCAGCTATACAAAGTTCTCCTGAGGCGCGTACCACACCTCCATCCACACTCATTACAGATTTCTGAAACCACATCAGATCTACATCCAAGGTAACTTTATTCTGAGGTCTCATACCTCCAGTCAGAGTACCTTCCAAAGGAGTACACCTTACTGTACCCTCTGACCACCTATGACATTCTTTAGGGGTCTCATGTCCGGAGCCCCTAATCCGGACCTCATGTGCGGTGCAGCTGTCTGACTGATGCACTGCATGGGCGGCACATCCCATGACGATTCGAATCGCTTTTTTTTAGTGAGCTCTGCGTCCAGAACACACCGCTCTTTGTTTTCGGAGCGGTTCTGACTTGCGCCTTTATCATCAAAACCGATGCCTGCATTCCGAATATTCTACACGGCCTGAGCAGGACCACTAGCGTACTACTCCTACACATTTATGCTAATATAATCGCTCACAAGATTTCCGAATATTATACACAGCCTGACCTGTATCACGATATAAAGCCTCCTAAAATGTGGTCGTCAGACAACATACAAAGCACCATGAAATCCTCCACTTTTCAAAACAATATTATGGCTTCTTTCTACCTGCGTCTACATGATACAACAATAATGGTGACGCCCCTCTGTTTCCTCTCATACCCAAAACTGTATTTACAGTATAAAACTTCACAAAAACAACTGAAATTAAACTTTAAAACACTCTTTCAAATGCCAAAATATTTCTGTTGTCCTTTCAGGACACAAATCTCATTGCTCATCTTTCAGAAGACTTCAAAACTCCTCCCACTGACTTCCTGCTTATATATAAATGCTGAGAAAGGACTTCCTGTTGTATGCTCAGCTCTTTAAAACCCAAATCTGATTTATTTACATAATGACAGAAAGATGGAGAGAGAGGGGAAGTCTGTCTTCACTGCCTCGTCTCAACACATCAAAAAACTCCATGGACCACATATATCCCCTGGAAGTATTATAAAGTAGTAAACAAAGCCAAAACTCAAATCTCCTTCGTTTTTTCCTCTTAAAAACAAAACACCTTTGGTTCAGGGAAAATAAAACCATCTCCTCCCATCTGCAGAATGGGAGTTGATCCCCCCTGACCCAACCATTATTCAAAAACAATGAACAACTCCCAAACATTCAAACAACAACGCACATCGCTGTGCACAAAAATGCAGTCAGCGCCAGTAACATATTCAAAAACGAAATGTTACACAAAAAGTCTCCACTTTTACACTGCAACGTCAGCCAACAGGTTAGTCAGATCCTGTATATATTGGCCCTAGCGTCCGCAAACGCTACTCAAAAGATAGCGCTTTACACTGAGTCACAAAATGGCCGACAACAAACCAAGCAACAATGGCGCCATTTACACTTGTAGTAAAACAATTTAACTGCGCTTCCAAATCACCTGTTTACCACAGGACATACCGTACTACACACACAAAGGAAAACAAAAATGTTCTCCACCCGATCCTAACACAGAAAAGAGCGCGCTAATCCAATTCGCACTAAACATCAAAATCTGCCCCAAAAGCTGCTAAAATCCACCAGCAAAATAGCCAGAGAAATACCACACCGAAAAGGAGAGGTGGCTGCACCTCCCCCCTGGGGTGACCCACAGTGCAAACAGACTACGCCCCCAAAATGGCCACTGATGACCAAAATGGCCGCCATATGCAGTTTTTTTTTTAAAACTTGCCTAGAACCTTTCTTCCACAAAGACAAAACATTGATCATCAAAATCAAACAAAAAACATTTTCTAAAAACAACCAACCTAAAAGGCACACACTTTAGGTTCCTTCAAATCTGACCTTTCTATGATGTGAACCCCTCATAATGAGCGCAGCACAGGGATGGTGGGAACCCCTCATAATGAGCGCATTTTAGGCTGCTTCAAAGCTGACCTTTTGCCAAATACAGCACATTCAAATAAAATGTTGGTTATATGAAACATAAAACAAAAAACTCTTTTCTCAAAGCTCATGTAAACAAGCCATTAAAAAAATATATACATACAGTGAGCTTACATTTAAAACCTTCCGAAATAAAAAACTTTTTTTCATGCCAACAGCCAAAAGGAAAGGCTGATTAACAAGCAGCTGCTATTGTCTGCTATTGTCTGGCCACTTAAATGCATAATTTATCAATTTCTATTCCTCATAAAGATCATGAACATTTTACACATGACTTTACTCTAAAAATTGTACACCAAAGCACATGTTTCATCAGCCAAACAATTCAATCAGCTCTACCACATTAATGCACAAAATTCAAAAAGGCTTCAGCCACACATCACAGGCTGAATAACCCCACCTATACTGGGGAAACATCTACAATATACAGTTTCCATATACATCATAAAAATGTTATATCTAACTATGTTCTGAAAGTTGCAAAGTCAGTTGACACAGAAATCAAAACACTGTTCGCCCTTCCCCCCAAGCCGCATGGCTAGAGGAGCGATGTTACACAAAAGCTTGCCTTCTCCAACAGATTCAATCTGGTCAAACAATCAAGTTACAAACAAACTTCCCCCCCAAGCCGCATGGCTAGAGGGCCATGTTAGAATCTATTCTAACCTATCTGCTCCATACATCACACAAAACTGTTCAGCCACGCTTCAAACAGCATTTAGACATACAAAGCAAACTTCCAGTCGATGACGAATCATACATACACACACGATCAAAATCACACCTACATATATACACACGATCAAAATCCACTCGATTTCACAAACTCACGCAATCACACACATGCATCCAATCGTTTTTCACAAATGCACGCAATCACACACATAAACAGTCATACACAACTATCATCACACACACACACACAACTCTATCACACAACAGTCATACAATCAGGATCACACACACAATCATACATCTATCAAATTCAGACATACAATCAGGATTTCACATGTGCACACACACACACACACAACTCTATCACACAACAGTCATACAATCAGAATCACACACACACACACACACACACACAATCTTCCTCAATCAAACAAGCATTATTTCAAAAAGATGTCAAATTTTTTCTTTTAAAGCATGTTTTTCCCGATGCATCAGAATGTATCCCATCTCCCCCATCTGATGCCATAGGAAAAAACCTGAATAGTCCCTTTCAATGGTCGCCATCTGTAATGCCAATTTGGGGTGTGCAAAGCACACTGCCATCTTGCCATGTGCTGTAACGCACATTCGCCATCTTAAATGAAATGATGCCATGTTTAAGCTAACAGATTTACTCACCATATATATTCCCTGCCATTCATCCATACCAATCAAGAGACATTACAACAGCTGTCCTCATGTTACCATCCTTGCAAATCATCTCCCCTCCCAGGGCTGACCATGGTGCTTTTATTTACACAAAACAGGAAGCCATCACCAGTAAGTCGCCTCCCCACATGGGAGGCGACATTACCAGATGTCTCCTATACACAGCACATTCCTTCTGACAGGAAGTCAAATTGAATAGATGAATAGACTATAATACAATGAATAGAAATACAAACAATGTCTTATGGGTGTGTCCGGTCAGGGTGTGCATGTGCCCCCCCCTGACCCCAGAAACGCTCACAAGCCCTCAAAATGTACACTGATAGAACCTTTAATCTGCGCCATTCCATAGAATAATGCATATAAAGATTATATCCTTATTGAGGCTATTTACAGATGTACCCTATGAATCCCAAATCCTGCTGATCAGACATGACCCAGATAAGAGCGTACATCTGTCCATAGCCACTAGTGTGTTTGCGGAATGAACGCATCCCCCTCAACGATCGTCTGTGCTAAATGCACAGAGGGGCCCCTCGCTGGTGGGCATACGCCCATGCCGCAATCATCACACTCCAACCTCAAGACGAGAGTCAACCAGCCTCAGGACTGCCACAGTCAGCTCTATTTAGAGCTGGCTGGGGAAGTGTCAAGACTGGGTGCCAATTATGACAATACATAATAAATACATCTTCAAATTTCCACCACAAGTCACGTATAGTACAGCCCCGTATAGTACAGTCCCTGTATAGTACAGTCCCGTATAGTACAGTCCCGTATAGTGCAGTCACGTATAGTACAGTCCCGTATAGTACAGTCCTGTATAGTACAGTCCCCGTATAGTACAGTCACGTATAGTACAGTCCCTGTATAGTACAGTCATGTATAGTACAGTCCCGTATAGTACAGTCCCGTATAGTACAGTCCCTGTATAGTACAGCCCCGTATAGTACAGTCCCTGTATAGTACAGTCATGTATAGTACAGTCCTGTATAGTACAGCCCCGTATAGTACAGTCCCCGTATAGTACAGCCCCGTATAGTACAGCCCCGTATAGTACAGTCCCTGTATAGTACAGTCATGTATAGTACAGTCCCGTATAGTACAGCCCCGTATAGTACAGTCCCGTATAGTACAGTCCCTGTATAGTACAGTCCCGTATAGTACAGTCCCTGTATAGTACAGTCCTGTATAGTACAGCCCTGTATAGTACAGTCCCGTATAGTACAGTCACGTATAGTACAGTCACGTATAGTACAGCCCCGTATAGTACAGTCCCGTATAGTACAGTCACGTATAGTACAGCCCCGTATAGTACAGTCCCGTATAGTACAGTCACGTATAGTACAGCCCCGTATAGTACAGTCACGTATAGTACAGCCCCGTATAGTACAGTCCCGTATAGTACAGTCCCGTATAGTACAGTCCCGTATAGTACAGTCACGTATAGTACAGCCCCGTATAGTACAGTCACGTATAGTACAGTCACGTATAGTACAGCCCCGTATAGTACAGTCCCGTATAGTACAGTCACGTATAGTACAGCCCCGTATAGTACAGTCACGTATAGTACAGCCCCGTATAGTACAGTCCCGTATAGTACAGTCACGTATAGTACAGCCCCGTATAGTACAGTCCCGTATAGTACAGTCCCGTATAGTACAGTCACGTATAGTACAGCCCCGTATAGTACAGTCACGTATAGTACAGTCCCGTATAGTACAGTCCCGTATAGTACAGCCCCGTATAGTGCAGTCACGTATAGTACAGCCCCGTATAGTACAGTCACGTATAGTACAGTCCCGTATAGTACAGTCCCGTATAGTACAGTCACGTATAGTACAGTCCCGTATAGTACAGTCCCGTATAGTACAGTCACGTATAGTACAGCCCCGTATAGTACAGTCCCGTATAGTACAGTCCCGTATAGTACAGTCACGTATAGTACAGCCCCGTATAGTACAGTCCCGTATAGTACAGTCACGTATAGTACAGCCCCGTATAGTACAGTCCCGTATAGTACAGTCCCGTATAGTACAGTCACGTATAGTACAGCCCCGTATAGTACAGTCACGTATAGTACAGTCCCGTATAGTACAGTCCCGTATAGTACAGCCCCGTATAGTGCAGTCACGTATAGTACAGCCCCGTATAGTACAGTCACGTATAGTACAGCCCCGTATAGTACAGTCACGTATAGTACAGCCCCGTATAGTACAGTCACGTATAGTACAGTCCCGTATAGTACAGTCCCGTATAGTACAGTCACGTATAGTACAGTCCCGTATAGTACAGTCCCGTATAGTACAGTCCCTGTATAGTACAGTCCCGTATAGTACAGTCCCGTATAGTACAGTCCCGTATAGTACAGTCCCGTATAGTACAGTCACGTATAGTACAGTCCCGTATAGTACAGTCCCTGTATAGTACAGTCACGTATAGTACAGTCCCTGTATAGTACAGTCACGTAATATAGGATGATGGGACTTATTCTGGCCACACTCCTCATTCTGAGCCATGGGGGCTCCACCCACACCAAGTGGCTCCACCCACACCACATGGCCCCGCCCACACCACGGTGCTCCTCAGACTCCCATGAATTCCTCTGTCATCCTATTTCTAATCCCTGTGGATTGCCCGGTTGCACCGATCGATCATTAACCCCTCGCCCCCCCTCCCCCCCAGGTGTCGGGTACGGGATGATGGTCGTCTCCACCTACATCGGTATTTATTACAACGTGGTGATTTGCATCGCGTTTTACTACTTCTTCATGTCCATGAGCCGGATCCTCCCGTGGACCTACTGCAATAATAAATGGAACACAGCGAACTGCGTCGGGGTGCTGGACCCCTCCATCAACTCCACCAACTTCACCTCCCACCAAGACCTCCCCTTCATCCTCAACCAGACCCTGAAGAGGACCAGTCCCAGCGAGGAGTACTGGAGGTGGGTGATGGCAGGGGCGGGGCAAGGGAGGCGGGACAAGGGGGCGGGACAAGGGAGGGGGCAAGGGAGGCGGGACAAGGGGCAGGGCAAGGGAGGTGGGACAAGGGAGGTGGGACAAGGGGGCGGGACAAAGGGCAGGACAAGGGAGGCGGGACAAGGGAGGAGGGACAAGGGGGCGGGACAAGGGACGGGGCAAGGGAGGCGGGACAAGGGGCAGGGCAAGGGAGGCGGGACAAGGGAGGTGGGACAAGGGGGCGGGACAAGGGGCAGGACAAGGGAGGAGGGACAAGGGGGCGGGACAAGGGGCAGGGCAAGGGAGGAGGGGCAAGGGAGGTGGGACAAGGAGCGGGGCAAGGGAGGTGGGACAAGGGGCAGGGCAAGGGAGGAGGGGCAAGGGAGGTGGGACAAGGGAGGGGGCAAGGGAGGCGGGACAAGGGGCAGGGCAAGGGAGGCGGGACAAGGGAGGAGGGGCAAGGGAGGCGGGACAAGGGGCAGGACAAGGGAGGAGGGACAAGGGGGCGGGACAAGGGGCGGGACAAGGGACGGGGCAAGGGAGGCGGAACAAGGGGCAGGGCAAGGGAGGCGGGACAAGGGAGGTGGGACAAGGGGGCGGGACAAGGGGCAGGACAAGGGAGGCGGGACAAGGGAGGAGGGACAAGGGGGCGGGACAAGGGGCAGGGCAAGGAAGGAGGGGCAAGGGAGGTGGGACAAGGAGCGGGGCAAGGGAGGTGGGACAAGGGGCAGGGCAAGGGAGGAGGGGCAAGGGAGGTGGGACAAGGGACGGGGCAAGGGAGGCGGGACAAGGGGAAGGGCAAGGGAGGCGGGACAAGGGAGGAGGGGCAAGGGAGGTGGGACAAGGAGCGGGGCAAGGGAGGTGGGACAAGGGGGCGGGACAAGGGGGTGGGACAAGGGACGGGGGAAGGGCAAGGGAGGCGGGACAAGGGAGGAGGGGCAAGGGAGGTGGGACAAGGGGGCGGGACAAGGGAGGCGGGACAAGGAGCGGGGCAAGGGAGGTGGGACAAGGGGGCGGGACAAGGGAGGCGGGACAAGGGGCAGGGCAAGGGAGGCGAGACAAGGGAGGAGGGGCAAGGGAGGCGGGGCAAGGGAGACGGGACAAGGGGTGGCCAGGGAGGGGGCACTGTGGTATCATGTGAGGTGGGGGGCACCATGAGGGGGAGGGGATTTTTGTTCGGGCCCCTTACAGGTGTAATGCAAAAAAAAATGGGAAAAGGGCCAGCCGGGCCTGTAGGGGCCCCTGGGGACCATCGGGCCCCTTACAGGTGTAATGCAAAAAAAAATTTAAATGAAAAAAATGGGAGGGGGGCCAGCCGGGCCTGTAAGGGGCCCTTACAGATTTAATGCAAAAAAAGGGATGGGGGCCAGCCGGGCCCCTGGGAATCATTGGGCCCCTTACAGGTGTAATGCCTGTACCCCCCTGATGGCAGTACATGGTATACAGCAGCCCTATAGTATATACTGGCAGTAGATGGTATATGGCAGTCCTATTTAGCAGGGTTGAGCAGGTCGGGCCCACGGTGTGGAATGTGGGGGACCCATCAGTGTGGAATGTGGAGGGGCCCTCAGTGTGGAAGGTGGAGGGGCCCTCAGTGTGGAAGATGGGGGACCCCTCGGTGTATAATGTTGAGGGGCCCTTGGTGTGGAAAGTGGAGGGCCCTCGTGTGGAAGGTGGAGGGGCCCTCAGTGTGGAAGATGGGGGACCCCTCGGTGTGAAATATGGAGGGGCCCTAGGTGTGGAATGTGGAGGGGCTCTCGGTGTAGAATGGGGGGCCCTCAGTGTGGAATGTGGGGGACCCCTCGTGTGGAATATGGAGGGGCCCTCGTGGGGAATGTGGAGTGGCCCTCGGTGTTGAAGGTGGAGATGCCCTCGGCGTAGAATGGGGGGGGCCCTCGGTGTTGAAGGTGGAGGGGCCCTCGGTGTGGAATGTGGAGGGGCCCTCGGTGTTGAAGGTGGAGGGGCCCTCGGTGTAGAATGGGGGGGGCCCTCGGTGTAGAATGTGGGGGGGGCCCTCAGTGTGGAATGTGGGGGACCCCTTGGTGTGGAATGTGGAGGGGCCCCTTGTGGGGAATGTGGGGGGGGGCCCCTTAGTGTGGAATGTGGAGGGGCCTCGGTGTGGAAGATGGAGGGGCCCTCGGTGTGGAATGTGGAGGGGCCTCGGTGTGGAATGTGGGGGGGCCTTCAGTGTGGAATGTGGGGGGGCCTTCGGTGTGGAATGTGGGGGGGCCTTCGGTGTGGAAGATGGAGGGGCCCTCGGTGTGGAAGATGGGGGGGCCCTCGGTGTGGAATGTGGGGGACCCCTTGGTGTGGAATGTGGAGGGGCCCCTTGTGGGGAATGTGGAGGAGCCCTCGGTGTGGAATGTGGGGGGGGGGGCCCTTAGTGTGGAATGTGGAGGGGCCTCGGTGTGGAAGATGGAGGGGCCCTCGGTGTGGAATGTGGAGGGGCCTCGGTGTGGAATGTGGGGGGGCCTTCGGTGTGGAATGTGGGGGGGCCTCGGTGTGGAATGTGGGGGGGCCTTCGGTGTGGAATGTGGGGGGGCCTTCGGTGTGGAAGATGGAGGGGCCCTCTGTGTGGAAGATGGGGGGGCCCTCGGTGTGGAATGTGGAGGGGTCCTCGGTGTGAAATGTGGAGGGGCCCTCGGTGTGGAATGTGGAGGGGCCCTCGGTGTGGAATGTGGAGGACCGCTCGGTGTGGAATGTGGGGGACCCCTCGGTGTGGAATGTGGAGGGGCCCTCGGTGTGGAAGGTGGAGGGGCCCTCAATGTGGAATGTGGAGGGGTCCTCGGTGTATAATGTTGAGGGGCCCTTGGTGTGGAATGTTGAGGGGCCCTCGGTGTGGAAGGTGGAGGGGCCCTCAGTGTGGAAGATGGGGGACCTCTCGGTGTGAAATGTGGAGGGGCCCTAGGTGTGGAATGTGGAGGGGCCCTCGGTGTTGAAGGTGGAGGGGCCCTCGGTGTAGAATGGGGGGGCCCTCGGTGTAGAATGTGGGGGGGCCCTCGGTGTGGAATGTGGGGGACCCCTTGGTGTGGAATGTGGAGGGGCCCTCGGTGTGGAATGTGGAGGGGCCCTCGGTGTGGAATGTGGGGGGGCCTTCGGTGTGGAAGATGGAGGGGCCCTCTGTGTGGAATGTGGAGGGGCCCTTGGTGTGGAATGTGGGGGGGCCCTGGTGTGGAATGTGGAGGACCCCTCGGTGTGGAATGTGGGGGACCCCTCGGTGTGGAATGTGGGGACCCCTCGGTGTGGAATGTGAGGACCCCTCGGTGTGGAATGTGGGGGACCCCTCGGTGTGGAATGTGAGGACCCCTCGGTGTGGAATGTGGGGGACCCCTCGGTGTGGAATGTGGAGGGACCCTCGGTGTGGAATGTGGAGGGGTCCTCGGTGTGGAATGTGGAGGGACCCTCGGTGTGGAATGTGGAGGGGTCCTCGGTGTGGAATGTGGAGGGGTCCTCGGTGTGGAATGTGGAGGGGTCCTCGGTGTGGAATGTGGGGGACCCCTCGGTGTGGAATGTGGGGGACCCCTCGGTGTGGAATGTGGAGGGACCCTCGGTGTGGAATGTGGAGGGGTCCTCGGTGTGGAATGTGGAGGGGTCCTCGGTGTGGAATGTGGAGGGGCCCTTGGTGTGGAATGTGGAGGGGCCCTCGGTGTGGAATGTGGAGGGGTCCTCGGTGTGGAATGTGGGGGACCCCTCGATGCGGAATGTGGGGGGGCCCTGGTGTGGAATGTGGGGGGGCCCTGGTGTGGAATGTGGGGGGGCCCTGGTGTGAGTCTCAATGTCTTCCCCCTCCCCCGATACAAAGAGGATAAAGTATGTAACAAAGTATCTTTCTCACTTCAGTAACAAGAGAGAGGAATGGTGCCGCCCTGTGCCGCCCGGTGCCGCCCTGTTCCACCCTGTGACACCCTGTGCCGCCCGGTGCCGCCCTGTTCCGCCCTGTGCCGCCCTGTGCTGCCCTGTGCCGCCCGGGGCCGCCCTGTGACACCCTGTGCCGCCCTGTGCCGGCGCGGTGTACAAAGTCGCACGCGTTTCACCCCCCGTGACGTTTGTCTTCCAGGAATTACGTGCTGAAGCTGTCGGACGACATCGGGAATTTCGGGGAGGTTCGGCTGCCCATCCTGGGGTGTCTCGCACTGTCCTGGGTCGTGGTGTTCCTGTGCCTCATCCGAGGGGTGAAATCCTCCGGGAAGGTGAGACCCCCCCCGTCTGTTACTGCAATCACCCCCTCCCCCCCTTAGAAGGCCCCCCCCAAAATAAGGAAGGGAGTTAGGAAAAGTGCAGGGGTCAGTAGTGTGTAATGTAGAGTGCGGGGGTCAGTAGTGTGTAATGTAGAGTGCGGGGGTCAGTAGTGTGTAATGTAGAGTGCGGGGGTCAGTAGTATGTAATGTAGAGTGTGGGGGTCAGTAGTATGTAATGTAGAGTGCGGGGGTCAGTAGTGTGTAATGTAGAGTGCAGGGGTCAGTAGCATGTCATGTAGAGTGCAGAGGTCAGTAGTGTGTAATGCAGAGTGCGGGGGTCAGTAGTGTGTAATACAGAGTGCGGGGGTCAGTAGTGTGTAATGTAGAGTGCAGGGGTCAGTAGTGTGTAATGTAGAGTGCGGGGGTCAGTAGTATGTAATGTAGAGTGTTGGGGTCAGTAGTATGTAATGTAGAGTGCAGGGGTCAGTAGTGTGTAATGCAGAGTGCAGGGTTCAGTAGTGTGTAATGTAGAGTGCGGGGGTCAGTAGTGTGTAATGTAGAGTGCGGGGGTCAGTAGTGTGTAATGTAGAGTGTTGGGGTCAGTAGTGTGTAATGTAGAGTGCGGGGGTCAGTAGTGTGTAATGTAGAGTGTTGGGGTCAGTAGTGTGTAATGTAGAGTGTTGGGGTCAGTAGTGTGTAATGTAGAGTGCGGGGGTCAGTAGTGTGTAATGTAGAGTGCGGGGGTCAGTAGTGTGTAATGTAGAGTGCTGGGGTCAGTAGTGTATAATGCAGAGTGCGGGGGTCAGTAGTGTGTAATGCAGAGTGCAGAGGTCAGTAGTATGTAATGCAGAGTGCGGGGGTCAGTAGTGTGTAATGCAGAGTGCAGAGGTCAGTAGTGTGTAATGCAGAGTGCGGGGGTCAGTAGTGTGTAATGCAGAGTGCAGAGGTCAGTAGTGTGTAATGCAGAGTGCGGGGGTCAGTAGTGTGTAATGCAGAGTGCGGGGGTCAGTAGTGTGTAATGCAGAGTGCAGAGGTCAGTAGTATGTAATGCAGAGTGCAGAGGTCAGTAGTGTGTAATGCAGAGTGCGAGGGTCAGTAGTGTGTAATGCAGAGTGCAGGGGTCAGTAGTATGTAATGCAGAGTGCAGGGGTCAGTAGTATGTAATGCAGAGTGCAGGGGTCAGTAGTATGTAATGCAGAGTGCAGGGGTCAGTAGTATGTAATGCAGAGTGCAGGGGTCAGTAGTATGTAATGCAGAGTGCAGAGGTCAGTAGTATGTAATGCAGAGTGCAGGGGTCAGTAGTATGTAATGCAGAGTGCAGAGGTCAGTAGTATGTAATGCAGAGTGCAGGGGTCAGTAGTATGTAATGCAGAGTGCAGAGGTCAGTAGTATGTAATGCAGAGTGCAGAGGTCAGTAGTATGTAATGCAGAGTGCAGAGGTCAGTAGTATGTAATGCAGAGTGCAGGGGTCAGTAGTGTGTAATGCAGAGTGCAGGGGTCAGTAGTATGTAACTCGGTCAGGCCCTGGGGGGCGGGGCCTGATTGATCGGTTGCCTCCCTGTGACATAATTCAGGGAACCTTTTCTTATGACAGTAGAAGAGACTTTTGCATTTAATGGAATTATTTATAAATTGATTTTCCATCCCAGTCCTCCTGACCCCCCCTCTCTGCTCTCTCTGCCCCCCCCCCCCAGGTGGTTTATTTCACGGCCACCTTCCCCTACGTGGTCCTCACCATCCTCTTCATCCGTGGGATCACCCTGGAGGGCGCCGTCACCGGGATCATGTATTACCTGACTCCGCAGTGGGACAAGATCCTGGATGCCAAGGTAATCCTCCATAGTGTCATTGTACGGGGGGGATGGGGGGGCCTCTGATCCTCAGAGACGATCCCTCCTCTTCTGTTATATTCTGAGTATTATGTGGGGCCCTTTGGAGGCGTCGGGGGCCACAGGTGAGGCTCCCTACACCTTACATGGTGACAGCCTCTGGTGTCATATAATAACACGGGATGATATCGCCATCTGGTGGCCAAATCAATATCAGCCGTTTGGTACTTCCTGAGCCGTCCTATCAGATCCCAGCAGTCAGGATTGGAATCGTCATTTATAAAGAGGCTGTAATGACTGAGATCTCTAGCAGTCTCATATTGCATGTCCCCCACTTTCTCCTGTACTGTGTCCTCCACCACCCCTGTTACAGGTCTGCAGTCTCTGGTCCTCCTCTCATATGTCTGCAGTCTCTGGTCATTCTCTCGTATGCCTGCAGTCTCTGGTCATCCTCTCGTATGTCTGCAGTCTCTGGTCCTCCTCTCGTATGTCTGCAGTCTCTGGTCATCCTCTCGTATGTCTGCAGTCTCTGGTCCTCCTCTCGTATGTCTGCAGTCTCTGGTCCTCCTCTCGTATGCCTGCAGTCTCTGGTCATCCTCTCGTATGTCTGCAGTCTCTGGTCCTCCTCTCGTATGTCTGCAGTCTCTGGTCCTCCTCTCGTATGTCTGCAGTCTCTGGTCATCCTCTAGTATGTCTGCAGTCTCTGGTCCTCCTCTCGTATGTCTGCAGTCTCTGGTCCTCCTCTCGTATGTCTGCAGTCTCTGGTCATCCTCTAGTATGTCTGCAGTCTCTGGTCATCCTCTAGTATGTCTGCAGTCTCTGGTCATCCTCTAGTATGTCTGCAGTCTCTGGTCATCCTCTCGTATGTCTGCAGTCTCTGGTCATCCTCTTGTATGCCTGCAGTCTCTGGTCATCCTCTCGTATGTCTGCAGTCTCTGGTCATCCTCTTGTATGCCTGCAGTCTCTGGTCATCCTCTCGTATGTCTGCAGTCTCTGGTCCTCCTCTCGTATGTCTGCAGTCTCTGGTCCTCCTCTCGTATGTCTGCAGTCTCTGGTCATCCTCTAGTATGTCTGCAGTCTCTGGTCATCCTCTAGTATGTCTGCAGTCTCTGGTCATCCTCTAGTATGTCTGCAGTCTCTGGTCATCCTCTCGTATGTCTGCAGTCTCTGGTCATCCTCTAGTATGTCTGCAGTCTCTGGTCATCCTCTAGTATGTCTGCAGTCTCTGGTCATCCTCTTGTATGCCTGCAGTCTCTGGTCATCCTCTCGTATGTCTGCAGTCTCTGGTCATCCTCTCGTATGCCTGCAGTCTCTGGTCATCCTCTCGTATGTCTGCAGTCTCTGGTCCTCCTCTAGTATGTCTGCAGTCTCTGGTCATCCTCTCGTATGCCTGCAGTCTCTGGTCATCCTCTCGTATGTCTGCAGTCTCTGGTCATCCTCTCATATGTCTGCAGTCTCTGGTCATCCTCTCGGCCCCTTTTACATATTTATTATAAAGTTTTAGTGTGTTTGAATTGAAGGTTCGGAGTGTAGAATGCTGTTTGTAGCTCTTTTCTCTCGGTTGTGACTGCGGCCTCTTCGCGATGTGCGTTTTTACCCCCCCAGACGATCGCCGTCCTTGTCCTGTAACCCGCCCGTGGACATCACATACAAGGAGGATTTATGGGTGTTTCTTTGTTTCCTCCGGCAGGTTTGGGGTGACGCCGCCTCTCAGATATTCTACTCTCTGGGATGTGCCTGGGGGGGACTTATCACAATGGCGTCCTACAACAAGTTTCACAACAACTGCTACAGGTAAGTGATGGGTAAGTCCTCAGTGGGTGGAGTCAATCTCGACTTTAAAATACCAGGTAAACTCTTCCAGTCCATCACAAATGTTGGGGCCCCCTTACACAGCTTTAGGCAGGCCCCCCTGGAGCAGAGAACCGGGGAGAGAACCTTACAGGAGGGGGGTGGAGGACACTGAATGGAGGTCAGTGGGGGGATTGGTAGAGAGGGGTGGAGGACACTGAATGGAGGTCAGTGGGGGGATTGGTAGAGAGGGGTGGAGGACACTGAATGGAGACCAGTGGAGGGATTGGTAGAGGGGGGTGGAGGACACTGAATGGAGGTCAGTGGAGGGATTGGTAGAGGGGGGTGGAGGACACTGAATGGAGGTCAGTGGGGGGATTGGTAGAGAGGGGTGGAGGACACTGAATGGAGGTCAGTGGGGGGATTGGTAGAGAGGAGTGGAGGACACTGAATGGAGATCAGTGGAGGGATTGGTAGAGAGGGGTGGAGGACACTGAATGGAGGTCAGTGGAGGGATTGGTAGAGAGGGGTGGAGGACACTGAATGGAGGTCAGTGGAGGGATTGGTAGAGAGGGGTGGAGGACACTGAATGGAGGCCAGTGGAGGGATTGGTAGAGAGGGGTGGAGGACACTGAATGGAGGTCAGTGGAGGGATTGGTAGAGAGGGATGGAGGACACTGAATGGAGGCCGGTGGAGGGATTGGTAGAGAGGGATGGAGGACACTGAATGGAGGTCAGTGGAGGAATTGGCAAAGAGGGATGGAGGACACTGAATGGAGGTCAGTGGAGGGATTGGTAGAGAGGGGTGGAGGACACTGAATGGAGGTCAGTGGAGGAATTGGCAAAGAGGGATGGAGGACACTGAATGGAGGTCAGTGGAGGGATTGGTAGAGAGGGGTGGAGGACACTGAATGGAGACCAGTGGAGGGATTGGTAGAGAGGGGTGGAGGACACTGAATGGAGGTCAGTGGAGGGATTGGTAAAGAGGGGTGGAGGACACTGAATGGAGGTCAGTGGAGGGATCGGTAGAGAGGGGTGGAGGACACTGAATGGAGGTCAGTGGAGGGATTGGTAGAGAGGGGTGGAGGACACTGAATGGAGACCAGTGGAGGGATTGGTAGAGAAGGGTGGAGGACACTGAATGGAGGTCAGTGGAGGGATTGGTGGAGAGGAGTGGAGGACACTGAATAGAGGCCGGTGGAGGGATTGGTAGAGAGGGGTGGAGGACACTGAATGGAGGCCGGTGGAGGGATTGGTAGAGAGGGGTGGAGGACACTGAATGGAGGTCAGTGGAGGGATTGGTAGAGAGGGGTGGAGGACACTGAATGGAGGTCAGTGGAGGGATTGGTAGAGAGGGGTGGAGGACACTGAATGGAGACCAGTGGAGGGATTGGTAGAGAGGGGTGGAGGACACTGAATGGAGACCAGTGGAGGGATTGGTAGAGAGGGGTGGAGGACACTGAATGGAGGTCAGTGGAGGGATTGGTAAAGAGGGGTGGAGGACACTGAATGGAGGTCAGTGGAGGGATCGGTAGAGAGGGGTGGAGGACACTGAATGGAGGTCAGTGGAGGGATTGGTAGAGAGGGGTGGAGGACACTGAATGGAGACCAGTGGAGGGATTGGTAGAGAAGGGTGGAGGACACTGAATGGAGGTCAGTGGAGGGATTGGTGGAGAGGAGTGGAGGACACTGAATAGAGGCCGGTGGAGGGATTGGTAGAGAGGGGTGGAGGACACTGAATGGAGGCCGGTGGAGGGATTGGTAGAGAGGGGTGGAGGACACTGAATGGAGGTCAGTGGAGGGATTGGTAGAGAGGGGTGGAGGACACTAAATGGAGGCCAGTGGAGGATTGGTAGAGAGGGGTGGAGGACACTGAATGGAGACCAGTGGAGGGATTGGTAGAGAGGGGTGGAGGACACTGAATGGAGGTCAGTGGGGGGGGGGATCAGTAGAGAGGGGTGGAGGACACTGAATGGAGGCCAGTGGAGGGATTGGTAGAGAGGGGTGGAGGATACTGAATGGAGACCAGTGGAGGGATTGGTAGAGAGGGGTGGAGGACACTGAATGGAGACCAGTGGAGGGATTGGTAGAGAGGGGTGGAGGACACTGAATGGAGGGCAGTGGAGGGATTGGTAGAGAGGGGTGGAGGACACTGAATGGAGGTCAGTGGGGGGGGGGGGGGATCAGTAGAGAGGGGTGGAGGACACTGAATGGAGACCAGTGGAGGGATTGGTAGAGAGGGGTGGAGGACACTGAATGGAGGGCAGTGGAGGGATTGGTAGAGAGGGGTGGAGGACACTGAATGGAGGTCAGTGGAGGGATTGGTAGAGAGGGGTGGAGGACACTAAATGGAGGCCAGTGGAGGATTGGTAGAGAGGGGTGGAGGACACTGAATGGAGGCCGGTGGAGAATTGGTAGAGAGGGGTGGAGGACACTGAATGGAGGTCAGTGGAGGGATTGGTAGAGAGGGGTGGAGGACACTGAATGGAGGTCAGTGGAGGGATTGGTAGAGAGGAGTGGAGGACACTGAATAGAGGCCGGTGGAGGGATTGGTAGAGAGGGGTGGAGGACACTGAATGGAGGCCGGTGGAGGGATTGGTAGAGAGGGGTGGAGGACACTGAATGGAGGTCAGTGGAGGGATTGGTAGAGAGGGGTGGAGGACACTAAATGGAGGCCAGTGGAGGATTGGTAGAGAGGGGTGGAGGACACTGAATGGAGACCAGTGGAGGGATTGGTAGAGAGGGGTGGAGGACACTGAATGGAGGCCAGTGGAGGGATTGGTAGAGAGGGGTGGAGGACACTGAATCGAGGCCAGTGAAGGGATTGGTAGAGAGGGGTGGAGGACACTGAATGGAGGGCAGTGGAGGGATTGGTAGAGAGGGGTGGAGGATACTGAATTGAGGGCAGTGGAGGAATTGGTAGAGAGGGGTGGAGGACACTGAATGGAGGTCAGTGGGGGGATTGGTAGAGAGGGGTGGAGGACACTGAATGGAGGCCAGTGGAGGGATTGGTAGAGAGGGGTGGAGGACACTGAATGGAGGTCAGTGGAGGGATTGGTAGAGAGGGGTGGAGGACACTGAATGGAGGTCAGTGGAGGGATTGGTAGAGAGGGGTGGAGGACACTGAATGGAGGTCAGTGGAGGGATCGGTAGAGAGGGGTGGAGGACACTGAATGGAGGCCAGTGGAGGGATTGGCAGAGAGGGGTGGAGGACACTGAATGGAGGTCAGTGGAGGGATTGGTGGAGAGGGGTGGAGGACACTGAATGGAGACCAGTGGAGGGATTGGTAGAGAGGGGTGGAGGACACTGAATGG
Organism: Rana kukunoris; assembly: GCA_029574335.1. NCBI lineage: Eukaryota > Metazoa > Chordata > Amphibia > Anura > Ranidae > Rana > Rana kukunoris. The sequence continues at coordinate 67,342 of JAJQKJ010001863.1, read as the reverse complement.
AGGCCAGTGGAGGGATTGGTAGAGGGAGGTGGAGGACACTGAATGGAGGTCAGTGGGGGGATTGGTAGAGAGGGGTGGAGGACACTGAATGGAGGCCAGTGAAGGGATTGGTAGAGAGGGGTGGAGGACACTAAATGGAGGCCAGTGGAGGGATTGGTAGAGGGAGGTGGAGGACACTGAATGGAGGTCAGTGGGGGGATTGGTAGAGAGGGGTGGAGGACACTGAATGGAGGCCAGTGAAGGGATTGGTAGAGAGGGGTGGAGGACACTGAATGGAGGCCAGTGGAGGGATTGGTAGAGAGGGGTGGAGGACACTGAATGGAGGTCAGTGGAGGGATTGGTAGAGAGGGGTGGAGGACACTGAATGGAGGTCAGTAGAGGGATTGGTAGAGAGGGGTGGAGGACACTGAATGGAGGTCAGTGGAGGGATTGGTAGAGAGGGGTGGAGGACACTGAATGGAGGTCAGTGGAGGGATTGGTAGAGAGGGGTGGAGGACACTGAACGGAGGTCAGTGGAGGGATTGGCAGAGAGGGGTGGAGGACACTGAATGGAGGCCAGTGGAGGGATTGGTAGAGAGGGGTGGAGGACACTGAATGGAGACCAGTGGTGGGATTGGTAGAGAGGGGTGGAGGACACTGAATGGAGGTCAGTGTTTGGATTGGTAGAGAGGTGGAGGACACTGAATGGAGGCCAGTGGAGGGATTGGTAGAGAGGTGGAGGACACTGAATGGAGGTCAGTGGAGGGATTGGTAGAGAGGGGTGGAGGACACTGAATGGAGGTCAGTGGAGGGATTGGTAGAGAGGGGTGGAGGACACTGAATGGAGGTCAGTGGAGGGATTGGCAGAGAGGGGTGGAGGACACTGAATGGAGGTCAGTGGAGGGATTGGTAGAGAGGTGGAGGACACTGAATGGAGGTCAGTGGAGGGATTGGTAGAGAGGGGTGGAGGACACTGAATGGAGGTCAGTGGAGGGATTGGCAGAGAGGGGTGGAGGACACTGAATGGAGACCAGTGGAGGGATTGGTAGAGAGGGGTGGAGGACACTAAATGGAGGCCAGTGGAGGGATTGGTAGAGGGAGGTGGAGGACACTGAATGGAGGTCAGTGGAGGGATTGGTAGAGAGGGGTGGAGGGATTGGTAGAGAGGGGTGGAGGATACTGAATGGAGGCCAGTGGAGGAATTGGTAGAGAGGGGTGGAGGACACTGAATGGAGGTCAGTGGAGGGATTGGTAGAGAGGGGTGGAGGGATTGGTAGAGAGGGGTGGAGGATACTGAATGGAGGTCAGTGGAGGGATTGGTAGAGAGGGGTGGAGGACACTGAATGGAGGTCAGTGGAGGGATTGGTAGAGAGGGGTGGAGGACACTGAATGGAGGCCGGTGGAGAATTGGTAGAGAGGGGTGGAGGACACTGAATGGAGACCAGTGGAGGGATTGGTAGAGAGGGGTGGAGGACACTGAATGGAGACCAGTGGAGGGATTGGTAGGGATTGGTAGAGAGGGGTGGAGGGATTGGTAGAGAGGGGTGGAGGACACTGAATTGAGACCAGTGGAGGGATTGGTAGAGAAGGGTGGAGGACACTGAATGGAGGCCGGTGGAGGGATTGGTAGAGAGGGGTGGAGGATACTGAATGGAGGTCAGTGGAGGGATTGGTAGAGAGGGGTGGAGGACACTGAATGGAGGCCGGTGGAGGGATTGGTAGAGAGGGGTGGAGGACACTGAATGGAGGCCGGTGAAGGGATTGGTAGAGAGGGGTGGAGGATACTGAATGGAGGTCAGTGGAGGGATTGGTAGAGAGGGGTGGAGGACACTGAATGGAGGCCGGTGGAGGGATTGGTAGAGAGGGGTGGAGGACACTGAATGGAGGCCGGTGGAGAATTGGTAGAGAGGGGTGGAGGACACTGAATGGAGACCAGTGGAGGGATTGGTAAAGAGGGGTGGAGGGATTGGTAGAGAGGGGTGGAGGACACTGAATGGAGGTCAGTGGAGGGATTGGTAGAGAGGGGTGGAGGACACTGAATGGAGGTCAGTGGAGGGATTGGTAGAGAGGGGTGGAGGACACTGAATGGAGGCCGGTGGAGGACATAATATACTCTTTTATCTCATCCTCCAGGGACAGCATCATCATCAGCATCACGAACTGCGCCACGAGCGTCTACGCCGGCTTCGTCATCTTCTCCATCCTGGGCTTCATGGCGAACCATCTGGGCGTGGACGTGTCCAAGGTGGCGGATCACGGTCCTGGCCTGGCCTTTGTGGCCTATCCCGAGGCTCTGACCCTTCTGCCCATATCTCCTCTGTGGTCCATATTGTTCTTCTTCATGCTCATCCTGCTGGGACTCGGCACACAGGTAAGTTCCGGTATTGAATGATCGGCGTTGGGCCGATCTCTAGCCGTCGATCATATATGAGGGATGTCCCCCTGGGGGAGGGGTCAGGGGCGGCACTTCTCTCTGTAACCCCCTTCCGCCTCTCATTGGCTGCAGTTCTGCCTGCTGGAGACTCTGGTGACGGCTGTTGTGGATGAGATCGGCAACGATTGGATTATTCGGTGGAAGACGGTTGTGACGCTCGGGGTGGCGGTGATCGGTTTTCTGCTGGGGATCCCGCTGACCACACAGGTAACTGACCCCGCCCCTCGGCCCTCCCCCATGGATCCGCTATGCGGGTTATACATCCATGATGTCATCGGGGGGGGGGAGGGGTTTATTTCTCTCTGATTGGATCCCAAGGGAATGAAGGAAACGTTGATTGGCCGTCAGTCCAGCAGATTCTTCTTCTGTACAGAATCACCACCGAGGGAGGGACACCCCACCAGGGCAGTTGTATGGAGGAGGATCGGTAGATGATCGGCGCCCGTACACGGATTGTGATTCGGCCAGTTCCTGCTGAATGAGCGAATCACGATCCATGAACGGGCCGGCTGTACACTGAGCTCAGCTGTACCTCGTAGTCATCAAGCACAAGCGGCTGTCAGTTCGGGTAATGGGGTGCAGGTGGCTGTTAGTCTGGAGAATGGGGTGCAGGTGGCTGTTAGTCTGGAGAATGGGGTGCAGGTGGCTGTCAGTTTGGGTAATGGGGTGCAGGTGGCTGTTAGTCTGGAGAATGGGGTGCAGGTGGCTGTTAGTCTGGAGAATGGGGTGCAGGTGGCTGTTAGTCTGGAGAATGGGGTGCAGGTGGCTGTTAGTCTGGAGAATGGGGTGCAGGTGGCTGTTAGTCTGGAGAATGGGGTGCAGGTGGCTGTTAGTCTGGAGAATGGGGTGCAGGTGGCTGTTAGTCTGGAGAATGGGGTGCAGATGAAGTTCAGGTCTTCACTGTCTGTAGTGGGGTGCAGGTGCCTATTAGTCCAAGAAGTGGAGTACAGTTGGCCATCATTTCTGAAATGGGGTGTGCAGGTGGCCGCCAGTCCCAGTAGTGGGGTGCAGGTGGCCGCCAGTCCTGGTAGTGGGGTGCAGGTGACCACCAGTCCCGGTAGTGGGGTGCAGGTGGCCGCCAGTCCCGGTAGTGGGGTGCAGGTGGCCGCCAGTCCCGGTAGTGGGGTGCAGGTGGCCGCCAGTCCTGGTAGTGGGGTGCAGGTGGCCGCCAGTCCTGGTAGTGGGGTGCAGGTGGCCGCCAGTCCTGGTAGTGGGGTGCAGGTGGCCGCCAGTCCAGGTAGTGGGGTGCAGGTGGCCGCCAGTCCTGGTAGTGGGGTGCAGGTGGCCGCCAGTCCTGGTAGTGGGGTGCAGGTGGCCGCCAGTCCAGGTAGTGGGGTGCAGGTGGCCGCCAGTCCTGGTAGTGGGGTGCAGGTGGCCGCCAGTCCTGGTAGTGGGGTGCAGGTGGCCGCCAGTCCAGGTAGTGGGGTGCAGGTGGCCGCCAGTCCTGGTAGTGGGGTGCAGGTGGCCGCCAGTCCTGGTAGTGGGGTGCAGGTGGCCGCCAGTCCTGGTAGTGGGGTGCAGGTGGCCGCCAGTCCTGGTAGTGGGGTGCAGGTGGCCACCAGTCCAGGTAGTGGGGTGCAGGTGGCCGCCAGTCCCAGTAGTGGGGTGCAGGTGGCCGCCAGTTGACACTGTGTAACAAATAACAAGAAACCCTTTTCAGTGCTGGGGGTCCATCTTGGGGGTCACCAATGGCGGAGCGCAGACAGTTCTGGGTACAGTGTTGCACTTTTCTCTTGTTATCTGTCGTGTGATTGGCTCCAATCTGTGTCCTTCTCTCCTATAGGCCGGGATCTATTGGCTCCTTCTGATGGATAATTACGCCGCCAGCTTCTCTCTGGTCATCATCTCCTGTATCATGTGCGTGTCTATAATGTATATTTATGGTGAGTGACCCTTCCGGACCCTCATTCCTATTGGACGGAGAACCTTAATGGGGGATTAAACCGCAACATTCACACGCGGGTCCAACCCGCCAAAACCCAGCCGCGTCCTTCCGGGGGAGGGGGAGGGGTAGGGGGGGAGGGGATTCTCACTGCTGGAAAACCATGAAAAGCTCATTTATGAAAAAATGAAGTAAAAAATTTCGCTTTTCTTTTGACACTTTATAAAAAAAAATCCCCCCAAAAAAAAATTCAACAAACACACAAAAGCCTGTTAATGTTCGAAACGACGCCATTCTTAAGTCGGCCAATCACATTCCAGGTTTCATCTTCCCCTCGGCAGATCAGAGAATTGAAGCCAGAACCTGATTGGTCATTGTGGGCGGCGACAATATATTTTTCTTCGCTCTCGTTTTCATGAATACGAACCCCCCCTCCCCTCCCCCTTCCAGTCTCATGCTTATCATCAGGGCGGCCATCACAAATTTTGGGGCCCCTGCCACAGCTTTAGGCGGGGCCCCCTCTGGAGCAGAGAGCCGGGGGGGGGGGGGGGGACCGATGGGAAGAAAACAAGTTTAATTTCTTCTCTCCTGACGCAAGATAATAAGAGGGGGGGGGGGGGGAATTGGGCCCCTTGCAGGTGTAATGCAAAAAATAAATACATTTTAAAAATTAATAAAAAAAAAAACAGGAGGGGGGCCAGCTGGGCCTGTAAGGGGCCCTGGGGACCATTGGGCCCCTTACAGGTGTAATGCAAAAAATGTATAAATTAAAATTTAAGTAAGTGAAACAAGTGTAATCTCCAAGGGAGCTGCGGTGGCTCAACCTGATTGGCACTGCGCTGACAAGCCGTTCACCTCTGCAGCCAAGGGTTCGGATCCCGGTCTCGGCTACATGTGAATTGAGTTTGGTGGTCTCAGCCCGGCTCCCGGTGGGTGTGCTATGCAAGGTACGCCTGTGCTTAGTACGCCCACCCCCCCACAAAAACCACCACACTTGCACGCACACAAAATTGGTTTAAAAACACATGCACTTTGGCCATGCGGTCTCTTAAAATAAAGAGAGGCGAAGGACCTACGGGGCTGGCTGGGTGGGCTAGGCCCCCTCACTCCCTCATAGGGGGAGTCCCTCTGCCCCATTGGGGTCCCGTTGGGCCCCAGTTGGGCTCCCAAGAGGAGCAGGTAGGGCGGGGTGAGTGGGAGGCCCCCCCTCACACCCGCCATTGCCACCAGGGGCATGGAGAAGGATGGCGATTGCCTCCGGGGGGAGGGTCTGCCTACTCCCAACTCCTGCAGTCCGGCTCCTCTCTCTCGAGTTCACGCACAAAAATACACTTTAAAAAAAAAAAAAAAAAAAAAAAAAAAACAAGTGTAATCTCTTCTCTCCTGACGCGAGATAATAAGCTGGGGGTGGGGGGGGGGGGCCTGAGGACCATTGGGCCCCTTACAGGTATCATGCAAAAAACAAACAAAAAATGGAGGCTGGCCAGTCGGCCCCTGGGGAGTCGGGACCATCGGGCCCCTTACAGGTGTAATGCAAAAAAAATGTAATAAAAGAAAAAAGGAACGGGAGGGGGGCCAGCCGAGCCTGTAAGGGGCAATGGGGACCGTCGGGCCCCTTACAGGTGTAATTTCCAAAAAAAATGGGAGAGGGGCCAGTCGGGCCTGTAAGGGGCCCTGGGGGCCATCAGACCCCTTACAGGTATCATGCAAAAAACAAACAAAAAATGGAGGCTGGCCAGTCGGGGCCCCTGGGGACCATCAGGCATCTTGCAGGTGTAATGCAAAAAAAAAAAGAACGGGAGGGGGGCCAGCCGAGCCTGTAAGGGGCAATGGGGACCATCGGACCCCTTACAGGTGTAATGTAAAAAAACAAAAACAAAATGGAGGGGGGGGGGGGCTGGGGACCATTGGGCCCCTTGCAGGTGTAATGCAAAAAATTAATTAATTACATATTTTTTTTTTTTAAACTGGAGGGGGCCAGCCGGGCCTCTAAGGGGCCCTGGGGACCATCGGACCCCTTACAGGTATCATGCAAAAAACAAACAAAGAATGTTGGCTGGCAAGTCGGGCCCCTGGGGACCATCGGGCCACTTACAGGTGTAATGCAAAAAACAAAACAAAAATGGAGGGGGGGCCAGTCGGGCCCCTGGGGACCATTGGGCCCCTTACTGGTGTAATGCAAAAAAATGTTAATAAAAAAAAGAACGGGAGGGGGCCAGCCAGGCCTGTAAGGGGTCATGGGGACCATCGGACCCCTAACGGGTGTAATGTAAAAAAAAATGGAGGGTGGGGGGGGGGGCAGCCGGGGCCCTGGGGACCATTGGGCCCCTTGCAGGTGTAATGCAAAAAAATGATAAATAAAAATGTAAGTAAGTGAAACAAGGAAACAAGTGTAATCTCTTCTCTCCTGACGCGAGATAATAAGCTGGGGGGGGGGGCCTGAGGACCGTCGGGCCCCTTACAGGAGGGGGGCCAGCCGAGCCTGTAAGGGGCCATCTGGACCATCGGGCCCCTTACAGGTGTAATGCAAAAACAAAAAAAATGGAGGGGGCCAGTCGGGCCCCTGGGGACCATTGGGCCCCTTACAGGTGTAATGCAAAAACAAAAAAAAAATGGAGGGGGGCCAGTTGGTAATGCCTGTACCCCCCTGATGGTGGCCCTGCTTATCATATGATCTGCGAGGAAACGCTGAATATTGTACTGATGGAACCTCCGCCATGTTGTCTGATCCTCTCCTCCCCTCCCCCACAGGTCACCGGAACTACTTCAAGGACATTGAGATGATGTTGGGGTTCCCCCCTCCCCTCTTCTTCCAGGTCTGCTGGCGGTTCATCTCCCCGGCCATCATCTTCGTAAGTCTCTCCTGACCGATCTCCGTACACAAGGGGGTGTTCCAGGGAAGAAGTCCGTTCCCGGGATCGATGCCGATCATTCTTAGTAAAGGAAGGCAAGGAGACGGCGGGCCTCACGTAGAGAGGCGTATCTTTGTGCGGGCGTAGCGTATCTTGTTTACGCTACGCCGGCGCAACGCTGAGAGGCAAGCCTAGTATTCACCAAGAAAATGCGCTCAACATTGCGCCGGTGTAGCGTATAGTCGCCGGCGTAGCGCATAGTCGCCGGCGTAGCGTATAGTTGTCGGCGTAAGTCAAAGTAGGTGGAAGTGGGCGTGTAACATTTAAATGAAGCGTGACCCCATGCAAATGATGGGCTGAGCTTCAAAAAACGAACTGCGCATGCGTCGTATCTTGGACGTATCCCAGTGCGCATGCTCACAGTCACGTCGAAATAGCTGCCTAAGATACGCCGAACACTGCCAACGGCGTGAACGTAACCTACGCCCAGCCCTATTCACGTACAACGTAAACGGCGTAACATACCACGGCTGTTCCCTGGTCCATACGTTTGCATGGGTTTCGCCACCTTTAGGTGGAATAACTTTACGCCGGACGTACGCCTCACGTAAACGGCGTATATTACAGCGAGGGGCTCAAGTACGTTCGCGAATCGGCGTATCTCGGTCATTCACATATTCGACGCGTGAAGCAATGGAAGCGCCCCTTGCGGCCAGCGTAAAATACGATACGCCGGAGTAGGCAAGTTACGTTGGGGCGGAGGAAGCCTGTTTTTCGACGTATATCTAGCGTCGGGAATCGGCGTAAAGCTACGACGGCGCACATCTGGAGATACGTCGACGTACGTCTTTCGTGAATCCGGCCCAGCATATAAAACCTGCTGGAAGACCCACATTATTTATTTGTAGTCAGTATGGAAGAAATTGGGACTCGGGAGAGATTTGGGGACACCGGCGATCCCCATTTCCATACATTGTATCCTCTCTTCTGTTAGGTGGGAGTGACCTGAGATCAGCGATTCTTCTGCCGCGTACACACGATCATTTTTCGGCATGAAAAAAAACCCGTTGTTTTTGAAAAACGTCATTTAAAACGATGGTGTGTGGGCTTCACATCATTTTTCATCTTCTGAAAAATGACAAAAAAAAAATTCCAACATGTTGCGTTTTTTAATGTCGTTTTTCGGGTTGTAAAAAACGGTCGCCTGTGGGGCTTTAACGACGTGAAAAAAACGCGCATGCTCAGAAGCAAGTTATGAGACGGGAGCGCTCGTTCTGGTTTGTAATGGAGATCGCACATTCATCGCGCTGTAACGGACAGAAAAGCGCAAATCGTCTTTTACTAACACGGAATCGGCTAAAGCAGCCCAGAGGGTGGCGCCATCCGCATGGAACCTCCCCTTTATAGTGCCGACGTACGCGCTGTGCGTCACCGCGCTTTGCTAGAGCGTTTTTTTTAAACGATGGTGTGTGGGCAACGCCGTTTTTAATGATCAAGTTGGAAAAAACGTTGTTTTTTAAGTGCCGAAAAATGATCGTGTGTGCGCGGCATCAGACTTGGTGAGATCAGGGGGGCCCAGGAAATTCTTCCAAAACCTCTCACACACAACAGTAAATAAAAAATAAACTCGTACAATAAAAGTATGGGGAATGCAAAATGAAAAAGAAGAGCGGCCTGCCAATCATTAGTATCCGTGGGATAGTGACCCCCCTAATGCCGCGCACACGCCGTCGCAAGTTCCGACAAGATAAGTTTGATGTGAACTGCCATAGAAGTGAATCAGGCCTTAGTGCCCACAGGGAAAGAATAGACCTCCAAATCATTGGCCACCGAGAATCATTGGTGTCAGTGGAATAGTGGTCACCAGTAAAGAATAGCCCCCCCAAATCATTGGCCAGTGTGAAAGCGGCCACTGGGAAAGAATAGCCCCCAAATCACCAGCCAGTGAGATAGTGGCCACTAGAAGAGACTAGCCCCCCAAAGCATTGGCCAGTGTGAAAGTGGCCACTGGGAAAGAATAGCCCCCAAATCACCAGCCAGTGAGATAGTGGCCACTAGAAGAGTCTAGCCCCCCAAAGCATTGGCCAGTGTGAAAGTGGCCACTGGGAAAGAATAGCCCCCAAATCACCAGCCAGTGAGATAGTGGCCACTAGAAGAGACTAGCCCCTCAAATCATTGGCCAGTGTGAAAGTGGCCACTGGGAAAGAATAGCCCCCAAATCACCAGCCAGTGAGATAGTGGCCACTAGAAGAGACTAGCCCCCCAAATCATTGGCCAGTGTGAAAGTGACCACTGGGACAGAATAGCCTCCAAATCACTGGCCACTGGGAAAGAATAGCCCCCAAATCACCAGCCAGTGAGATAGTGGCCACTAGAAGAGACTAGCCCCCCAAAGCATTGGCAAGTGGAAAAATGGCTGCTAGGAGAAAATAGCCCCCAAATCATCGGTGTCAGTGGAATAGTGGCTACCAGGAAGGAAGACTTCCCCAAATCATTGGCCAGTGGGAGAGTGTCCACCAAGAGATAATAGTCAACAAATTATTGGTATTAATTGGATAGTGACCACTGGGACAGAATAGCCTCCAAATCACTGGCCAGTGGGAGAGTGGCCACTAGGAGAGACTAGCCACCCAAATTTTGGCCAGCCTGAAAGTGGCCACTAGGCGATAGTAGCTCCCAAATCAATGGCCAGTGGGATAGTGGTCACCAGGAAGGAAGAGTTCCCCAAATAATTGGCCAGTGGGAGAGTGGCCACTAGGAGAGACTAGTCCCCAAATCTTCTGTGTCAGTTGGATAGTGGTCACCAGGAAAGAAGACAAGACCCCCAAATCAGGTGTCAGTTGGATAGTGGTCACCAGGAAAGAAGAGTCCATCAAGTCCCCCCCCAAAATCACGGGTGTAAGTTGGATAGTGGGCTTCAGGGAAGAATTCCTCCATCAGATCATTGGTGGCACCTAACATACCTTAACACTGGGGTGTGATTGGTGGTTGGCAGTTCCTCTTCTAGTGGACTCTTTTGGTGGGAGATCAATCCCCCCACATAGTAATATCATCCGGGGTTTTCTTGGTGATGCAGCAGGCAGGGGCCCAGCGGGTGTACTTGAATTGCTTAACGCCACGTGAAGGAGGGGCTTATTACAGCAGAGGGTGTGGCAGTCCTCAGAGCTCACATTTTTCTTTTCTGATTCCTCTCCAGTTCATCTTAATCTTTACGGTCATTCAATATCGGCCAATCACATACAACGAGTACCTCTACCCAGACTGGGCCATCTCGCTGGGATTCCTGATGGCGCTGTCCTCGGTCGTCTGTATCCCCGCATATGCCATCTTCGAGATATCGCGGTCCGAAGGGGACACCTTCCTCCAGGTGGGTCTATAGGATGGGCAGGTAATTCATGGACACCAACATCTCATACAGGCCTGTCGTGTATCCGACAATCTTTCCATCCCATGCCACATGCTTCTTTGCAGCCATGGCAATAGTACTCGTTTATAGACAAGAAGTCTCAGAATCTTCTTTCTGTTCCTATATTGACTCCAGGACATACAGGAGGGTTCCTTAGGCTGCACAGAGAGGCAGGTGTCATGGAGGCGCAGTGGAGTCACAGGATGCCCTAGGGCAGGGGTCTCAAACTGGCGGCCCTCTAGCTTTTGTGGAACCACAAGTCCCATCATGGGAGTCATGCTTGTAACTGTCAGCCCTGCAATGCCTCATGGGAATTGTAGTTCTGAAATAGCTGGAGGGCCACCTTTTTGAGACCCATGCCTTAGGGTAACTCCATGCAATAGGATGTTCTGGGAACACTGGAGATACAGGAATTGCAGGAGACACAAGGGTCACTGGTTAACAGGAGTCGCTGAAGACACAATGGTTTCTGGAGGCACAGGGGTCACTGGGGTAACAAGGGTTACTGGTTCACAAGAGTCGCTGGGGACACAGTGGTTTCTGACGTCACAAGGGTAGCCAAAGACAGAAGGGTCATTGGTTTATAAGGGTAGCTGGAGACACAGGAATTGTTAGAGACACAGGGGGTCACTGGTTCACAAGAGTCTCTGGAGGCACAGGGGTCAATGGAGACACAAGGGTCGCTGGAGACACAAGGGTCGCTGGAGACACAAGGGTCGCTGGAGACACAAGGGTCGCTGGAGACACAAGGGTCACTGGAGACACAAGGGTCACTAGTTCACAAGAGACACTGGAGGCACAGGGGTCACTGGAAACATAAGGGTCAATGAAACACAAGAGTCACTGGAGACACAATGGTAACGGGGGGGGGGGGGGGGACACAAGGGTCACTGGTTTATAAGAGACGCTGGAGACACAGGGGTTACTGATTGACAGGAGTCAGTGGAGACACTGGGGTTGATGGAGTCAGAAAGAATGATTAGGACACATGGATCACTCGGTAGCTGGAGACACATGGGTCCCTGGAGTCCTAAGGGTTTCTAGTGTCACAAGTCACAAGGGTTGCTGAAGACACAACAGTCATTGTCATTGTAGACACAGGGGTCACTGGAGTAACAAGGGATGCTGGAAACTCGAGGGTCATTGGAGTTACAAGAGTCACTAGGGTTGCTAGAGACACAGGCTTGTGGGAGACATGGCGGGCTTGGTGGAGACACAGGGTTGTTGGAGACATGGGGGGCTTGGTGGAGACACAGGCTTGTGGGAGACATGGCGGCTTGGTGGAGACACAGGGTTGTGGTAGACATGGGGGGCTTGGTAGAGACACAGGCTTGTTGGAGACATGGGGGGCTTGGTGGAGACACAGGCTTGTGGGAGACATGGCGGGCTTGGTGGAGACACAGGGTTGTTGGAGACATGGGGGGCTTGGTGGAGACACAGGGTTGTTGGAGACATGGGGGGCTTGGTGGAGACACAGGGTTGTTGGAGACATGGGGGGCTTGGTGGAGACACAGGGTTGTTGGAGACATGGGGGGCTTGGTGGAGACACAGGGTTGTTGGAGACATGGGGGGCTTGGTGGAGACACAGGGTTGTTGGAGACATGGGGGGCTTGGTGGAGACACAGGGTTGTTGGAGACATGGGGGGCTTGGTGGAGACACAGGGTTGTTGGTCACACAAGAGTTGATGGAGTCACGTTTGTTTGTCAGAGTCACAATGGTCGCTCTTGTAGATTGCCACACAGCCTGCAAGGTTGGGGTGCACTGATAGGGGCCACACTTCCTTGCTGTTGGTTTTAATCTGCACCATCCCATCTCCAGCACTTCATTGTCTATGAGCGAGGGCGCAATCATAGGCCAATAGTGGGGTGGGGGAGGTTCTGGGTGGTGACCTTGCAGACAAGGTGCCCCCCAGGTCTGACAGAATGTTCGGCCATCTAGGGCCTCCTGCTATTACCATCAATTTAGCTTACGGGTCAAGTGATTGGTGCACTTCTTAACCTCTGATTTGTTTCTTGTCCCATTGGCAGCGGTTGAAGAACTCGGTGAAGCCCAACAAGGACTGGGGACCGGCTCTGCTTGAGCACCGGACTGGCCGATATGCGCTAGAGGAGGGGAGCCCCGAGATCCAGCCGCTGAACCCGGAGAAGCAGAAGGAGGAGATCGGCCTAACAATACAGGGCAGCAACGGGCAGGCCCACAGCCAGGACTCTAAAGTGTAACCGGCTCCTATGGAAGGGGTGGAGAAAGGCACTGGTGGTATGGATGCGTCTTTACCCTCCCCCCCCCGATCCCCTGATCCCCACCCCGTCCCCCTTTTGTCTTCATCCAGACCAGTCGTATCCTCCATTGTCCTCTTTCCAACCCGTCACCTCAGAGCATTCAACAGAATAACTATCAAACTGTTTCTCCCATCCACGAGGAGACGTCAATTGTTCAGCTGCTGAGCAGAGGAGCCACGGCCCCCGGATCGCCCTGCCCCCGACTCTCATTGCCAGGACACCAACCATGTGCGCTATGGGAGAACACAGGGGGGAGAGAGATGGCATCATCTCACAACGTAGATCTAACTCTTCTAATTTTAGTTGTTTACATGAAATTGTATTTTTTAGAGTTTTATAAGCTCGTTTTTTTTTTTTTTTTTAACCCGAGGAGGCCAGGGGTTGTGCGTCCTCCGTAACTCCTCCCCCCCGGCAACGTAGGACATTTTACTGAACTGGGGAGAGAGAAGAAGAGAAATGCAAACACTTCTTTATTCCTGTTACTTGAGAAGGACAGCAGGAAGTGGACGGGGCCACTATGTGACAAAAGGGGCCACTTCCCTGACCTGCTGCGTCTACATTCACATCCGCCCAGTGCGCCACTGACTGAGAACACAAATATGGAGCTGCTACCAAGCTGCGCGTACCGCGAGGGACATTCCGAAATAATCTTTCGTAAAGGGTACCGCAGCGCCCTCCTGTGGATCAAAAACGGTCTCTGCGTCTCTGAGTAAGACTTCTTACCACTGCCGACCCAGAAGCCACTGAGGTAGTTATTGATCCAGCAGCTTGATCCGAGTCTTCCTAATGATTCCATGCCTGTTACCCTACAAAGGTGTTATTGATCTGGGTCTGCCCAGAGCTCCTGGTAACTATTGTTCCATTACCCAAATATACAAATATCAGGATTTGCCAAAATGTACCCCATATACCGGCCCTTCGTGCCATGATACCTAAACTTTCATGCCTTTAATGGCTATACCAGCTCTAGCGGGGGGGGGGGCTTTGCCTTGGGTTCCACATGCTTAAGGAAGGGAGTTCATGAGCCAGTCAGTCCAGTCTGGATGCCAGCACTTTATATAGAGAGATCATAGAGTAGGCTTCTCCCAAGAGTCGGATCCACCCCCAAGGAACATCAGGTGCTAAACAACAGCAAGGGCTCCCCCTACGTCCCATAGACTGCACTAATCCAAAGGGGAAGACTGGCAACATTCCAATGCTGGTAACTTTATTCATCCAGACAACATGAACAGAGAATCCCAGGGGATATTTCTATGTTAATGTTGGCCATAGATAATCTGGTTGACAAAAGTCCATCCACCTCGACCAACAGATGGGACCAGGAGTTACCCGGCTTTGGAATTTTTTTGGAATGCAGCAGATCTTCTCCTTCGGATTAGGCACTTCATATGACCCAAGACGGAACTACAATTTACTGACTTTGTTTAATTCCTTTTTTTTGTCAATTCTCTCTGCTGAAGGAAATTGCAAATGGCAGTCGTAAGACGATTACCAGAATAGAAAAAAAACAATAAGGTGGGTTCAAGAGTCATTATTGGGTCCTTTGAGTCCACATTGTTGGCTTTTCCCTTTTTGGTCGTGTTCTTGAGTTATATACCACATGGACTCCGACCCATTGGATCTTAAGGCCTTGAGTCGGCATCCTTTATCTGTAGTTTCAAAATCGGGAGAACTGCCAGGAAAGGGTTACATTTCATGGCCGCAAGCGGTTTGAACCTTCGGTTACGGCAGAGTCCCGAGTCTTCATTGAGGACGGGAAAAGCTCCACAAAGTCATCAGATGTCACTTTTTGTTTCTGGAGCTGCTATTGGACGCTTTTCCGTGTTTGGGTTATGAAGTAGGTGAGACATTCTGTCATGTGGTTTAAAGGGGCAGCCAGTCCACCAAGGGGGGAAAGAAGAACCCCCTCATCCAACATTGAGGCTAGGTACCATCACTAGAAGCACATCAAACAAGCACTTCTAGAGTTTAGATCTTGGGGTGTCTCTGTATTCCAGAGAATCTTCACACCTCACAGATGTAATAAACCTCCATAAGTTGAATAAACCTTGTAGAACTAAGAGCAAGGACTTTGTAGGATGTAGGCGAGACATTTGTTGAGTGGCTTAAAGGGACGGCCAACACTACAAGGAGAAAAGGGGAGCCCCTCACCCAACATTTAGGTCAGGTACCATCACAAAAAGCACAACAAATAAAAAAAGGGGGGGGGAAATCCTTTTTTAGGAGTATTAGCTGCTATAGGACACATTGCCGTGTTCGGATTATTGGATTGGGCCGTGTATGGTACCGTTGTCCAGTCTGCTGTCTTTTTGGGGTGTCTCTGTAATTCAGAGAATCTTCACACCTCACAGACGTAATAAAGCTCCATAAATTGGATAAACGTTGTAGAACTAAGAGCAAGGACTTTGTAGGATGTAGGCGAGACATTTCGTTGAGTGGCTTAAAGGGACGGCCAGCACTACCAGGAGAAAAGGGGAGCCCCTCACCCAACATTTAGGTCAGGCACCCTCACATAAGCACAATAAATAAAAAGAGGGGGGAAAAGTGACTTTTCTGTTGGAGTATTAGCTGCTATAGGACCCTTTGCCATTGTCCAGTCTGCTGTGTTCTCCCACTTCTAGAGTTTAGGTCTTGGGGTGTCTCTGTATTTTGGGGAATTTCCACAACTCACAGACGTAATGAACCTCCATAGATAAAAGTTATGGAACCAAGAACCAGAAAGTTTGAAAAAGTTGGTGAGATATTCTGTCGAGCGACTTAAAGGGCCACTAGCACTGCAAGGAGAAAAGGGGAGCCCCTCACCCAACATTTAGGTCAGGCACCATCACAAAAAGCAAATAAAAAGAGGGTTAAAGTGACATTTTTGTTGGGGTATTAAGTGCTATGGGACACTTTGGCTTTGGCCACCCAACATGTAGGTCAGGCCCCATCACAAAAAGCACAACAAATAAAAAAAAGGGGGACAAATTACCTCTTTTAGGAGCATTAGCTGCTATAGGACACTTTGCTGTGTTCGGATTATTGGATTGGGCCGTGTATGGTACCATTGTCCAGTCTGCTGTCTTCTCCCACTTCTAGAGTTTAGATCTTGGGGTGTCTCTGTATTCCGGAGAATTTCCACACCTCACAGACATAATAAACCTCCAGAGATAAAAGTTATGGAACCAAGAACCAGAAAGTTTCAGAAAGTAGGTGAGATATTCTGTCGAGCGGCTTAAAGGGCCACTAGCACTACAAGGAGAAAAGGGGAGCCCCTCACCCAACATTTAGGTCAGGCATCATCACAAAAAGCACAACAAATAAAAAAAAGGGGGACAAATTACCTCTTTTAGGAGCATTAGCTGCTATAGGGCGCTTTGCTGTGTTCGGATTATTGGATTGGGCCGTGTATGGTACCATTGTCCAGTCTGCTGTCTTCTCCCACTTCTAGAGTTTAGGTCTTGGGGTGTCTCTGTATTTCGGGGAATTTCCACAACTCACAGACGTAATGAACCTCCATAGATAAAAGTTATGGAACCAAGAACCAGAATGTTTCAGAAAGTAGGTGAGATATTCTGTCGAGCGACTTAAAGGGCCACTAGCACTGCAAGGAGAAAAGGGGAGCCCCTCACCCAACATTTAGGTCAGGCATCATCACAAAAAGCACAACAAATAAAACGAGGGTTCAAGTGGAATTTTTGTTGGAGTATTGGGTGCTCTCGGACACTTTGGCTTTGGCCATCCAACATTTAGGTCAGGCCCCATCACAGAAAGCACAACAAACAAAAAGAGGGGGGTAAAAATCCTTTTTTAAGAGTATTAGCTGCTATAGGACGCTTTGCTGTGTTCGGATTATTGGATTGGGCCGTGTATGGTACCATTGTCCAGTCTGCTGTCTTCTCCCACTTCTAGAGTTTAGATCTTGGGGTGTCTCTGTATTCCGGAGAATTTCCACACCTCACAATGAACCTCCATAAATAAAAGTTATGGAACTAAAAACCAGAAAGTTGGTGAGATATTCTGTTGAGCGGCTTAAAGGGCCACTAGCACTACAAGGAGGAAAGGGGAGCCCCTCACCCAACATTTAGGATAGGTCCCATCACAAAAAGTACAACAAACAAAACGAGGGTTCAAGTGGGAGTATTGGGTGCTCTCGGACACTTTGGCCATCCAACATTTAGGTCCGGTCCCATCACAGAAAGCACATGCAAAATAAAAAGAGCCCAAAGGGACCTGGCACAGAGCTGGTATATGGCGTCCTATCTGTACCGGTATTATCTCCAATATAAGGCTGCTGGATTTTATATACGGTCTAGTGGTGGAGGTCCCGTCTCTCCTGGAGGCAGCAGAGACTTCTGGGAACGCGCCATGTGTGGGAAAACGCACACTGCACTGGGAAGAACACTGGGAGCACCAGCAATATGGGACCTGTACAGGCTCTATACAGGCTTACAAATAAAAAAGGCTGCAGCTGTGGTGGAACTGCAAGAATCGGAGCGCCCCCTGCCAGCCCTGCTGGGACTTGTAGTTCCGTTTTACCGCTGAGTAGCCATGTGCCAAAATCTGTAATGACTCAAATGTTCGGGTTGTGATGCAGCACCAGATATCACCACAAGGTGGCAGCACACTGCTAATGAGAATACTAATGAGAATATATACGTTGCTGCTCTGAGCTTCTGCCTGCGGATGGTCACTACAGTCTTCATGAAGAGCTTCGAGGAGCTCCACGTTACATCCCGCGGTCAGTCCCGGACACGAGAACCTGGTGTGGAACATTCCACGTCATTCCTTCCTGCATCCCTCCAGATAATGGTACAAGCAGCCCTGTAGATAAAACTGTCTGTGTTGCCCATAGCAGCAAAGCATCTGTTTCTGGTGGTTGAAAAAAAATGGAGTTTGGCTGTTATTTGCAGCACAGATGACGGTCGGGCTGTGCAGAGGCGGTTATTTGGCGGCCGCTGCACCGCGCCGTCCACTTCTCAATGCAAAACATTTACAGTGGAGCCTCGGATTACGAGTATAATCCGTTCCAGGAGAATGCTTGTAATCCAAAGCACTCGCATATCAAAGCGAGTTTCCCTATTGAAGTCAATGGAAACTAAAGTAATTTGTTCCACATTGACCCCAATGGCATGCAGTACCGTATTTGGCCAGAGGTGGGGGGCGCCGGAGAGCCTCGGAATCACACAGAAAGGCCCGAGGACACCTCGGCTGACCTCGGAAAGGCTCAGGAATGGATTATTTCAGAGGTTTTCCAAGCATTTCCAAATGGCAACGATCAGCTCGGCTCCGGTGACCCCCGCTTGCCTCAGGCCAAACGTGGTACTGCACACCCCTTAAGCCTGAATCCTGCTTGTTTTGCAGGACAACGCGAGGCACAAGGCAAAACGAGCGCTCGTATTGCGAAACGCTCGTTAACCGCGTTACTCACAATCCGAGGTTCCACTGTATATCAATGCTGCGTGTAAAAGAAGTGAAGTCCAGCTTGTGAGGTGCAGTACATAACGGCACGTTGGGGGGAGGGGTGATTTACTAAAGAAGTGATTTTTTTTTTCACTAAGCCAATAGAATCCTCCAGTCATGTGCTGGGGAATTAAATTCATTGGGCGGCTGAGGCGAGGCGAGTACAGCATAAAATGTACTCGTCCCCAATGTGCACTGTGGTGTACCTCATCATCGAATCCCGACCGTACACAAAGTGATGAACATTCAAATGTACACTATATGGCCAAAAGTATTTGAACCCCCCTCCAAATTGAGGGGTCCCCAGTGAAGGGTCCTGGTCATCCTCCATTGGTCAAATGTACACTATATAGCCAAAAGTATGAGAACCCCCTCCAAATTGAGGGGTCCCCAGTGAAGGGTCCTGGTCATCCTCCATTGAGCTCTTCCAACCTTGTGGTAACAATTTGGTGAAGACCCTTTTCTGTTCCCCTGTTGTACAAAGCCAACTCCATACAGACATGGAGAACCAGTCTGATGTGGAGGGACTCGAGTGTCCTGCACAGAGTCCTGACCTCCACCCTTACTGAACACCTTTGAGATGAATTGGAATGTCCATTGCAAGCCAGGTCTTTTTTTTTTTGGTGCCCAATGTGAGGCCCAACATGTGAGCCAGGTCTTCCCACCCAACACCAGTACCTGACCTCACGAGAGGGGACACATTGCCACGGACAGTCCAAAATAATGTGGAAAGTCTTCTTGTCATGTTATAGCCATGAAGGGTGCAATTCTATAATAATGTACGGGGGGGGCGGGACTCCTTATTACCGGCCATGGGGGAGAGAAGGCAAATCAGTATTAATGGACATTGGAGGGGGAGGTCATGGTTCTGCAATGGGTAACTCAACAAGGTCTTTCTAGAAGATTGAAGGCTGGCGTAACTACAAAGGAGGGGCAGGCCCATATTAGTGACCATGGGTGTGTGGGGGAACTCAATATTAATGTACAAGGGGGGATGAGACTTCTTATTACCGGCCATGGGGGAGAGAAGGGCAATCAGTATTAATGGCCATTGGGGGGGGGGGGGGGAGGCAACTCAATATTAATGGTCATGGTTCTGCAATGGGTGACCCAACAAGGTCTTTCCAGAAGATTGAAGGCTGCCGCAACTACAAAGGAGGGACAGCCACATATTGATGGCCATATGGGGGGGGGGCAACTCACTATTAATGGCCATATGAGGGGGGGAACAACTCAATATTAATGGCCATTTGGGGGGGACTCTATATTAATGGGCAGTCTACAATGAGTTGAGAGAGGAATGGAGGCTTTTATAGCTACAAAAAAGAAGGGACAACTCTATATTTATGGCCATGGGTGCGTAGGGGGGTCTCAATATTAATGACCATGGTTCTGTAATGGGAAGTTCATCAAGGTCTTCCCAGAAGAGTAAAGTCTGGTGTAACTATAAAGGTGGGACCATTCCATAGTATTAGCCATTGGAGGGGCGACTCGGTATTAATGGTTACGGTTCTGGAAAGGGAGGTTCAAGAAGGTCTGAGAGCTTCAATGGAGGGACAAATCCATGTTAATGGCCAAAGGGGAGGAGGCCTCAATAGTAATGGCCATGGGGGAGGAGGCCTTAATAGTAATGGCCATGGGGAGGAGGCCTTAATAGTAATGGCCATGGGGAGGAGGGCTCAATAGTAATGGCCATGGGGGAGGAGGGCTCAATAGTAATGGCCATGGGGGAGGAGGCCTCAATAGTAATGGCCATGGGGGAGGAGGCCTCAATAGTAATGGCCATGGGGGAGGAGGCCTTAATAGTAATGGCCATGGGGAGGAGGCCTTAATAGTAATGGCCATGGGGAGGAGGGCTCAATAGTAATGGCCATGGGGGAGGAGGGCTCAATAGTAATGGCCATAGGGGAGGAGGGCTCAATAGTAATGGCCATGGCGGAGGAGGGATCAATAGTAATGTCCATGGCGGAGGAGGGATCAATAGTAATTGCCATGGTGGAGGAGGGATCAATAGTAATGGCCATGGCGGAGGAGGGATCACTAGTAATGGTCATGGCGGAGGAGGGATCAATAGTAATGGCCATGGCGGAGGAGGGATCAATAGTAATGGCCATGGCGGAGGAGGGATCAATAGTAATGGCCATGGTGGAGGAGGGCTCAATAGTAATGGCCATGGTGGAGGAGGGCTCAATAGTAATGGCCATAGGGGAGGAGGGCTCAATAGTAATGGCCATGGGGGAGGAGGGCTCAATAGTAATGGCCATGGCGGAGGAGGGATCAATAGTAATGGCCATGGTGGAGGAGGGATCAATAGTAATGGCCATGGCGGAGGAGGGATCAATAGTAATGGCCATGGCGGAGGAAGGCTCAATAGTAATGGCCATGGTGGAGGAGGGATCAATAGTAATGGCCATGGGGGAGGAGGGATTAATAGTAATTGCCATGGTGGAGGAGGGATCAATAGTAATGGCCATGGTGGAGGAGGGATCAATAGTAATGGCCATGGTGGAGGAGGGATCAATAGTAATGGCCATGGTGGAGGAGGCATCAATAGTAATGGCCATGGGGAGGAGGGATCAATATTAATGGCCGCAGTTCTGCAATGGGAAGTCTACAATGGGTTCCCAGAAAAGTGGAGGTTCTCGTAGCCACAAATGGAGGCTGCAACTCCCTTGTAAGGCCATGAACCTGGATTAGGATGTCCAACGTGTGACGGTCAAGTGTTCCCAGACTTTTGGGGGGTTCAAAAGAAAAAAACGATTCCACCACCCATGTAGCCTTGAGGAAAAAAATCTGCCTGAGATCCAACAATCCGCCCTCTGGAGCAGGAGACCGGATTGATCGCCAGGCCGTGTCATTGGACAGATTGGGGTGTCGCTCACCTGAGCAGTAGAGGCCCCTTTGCGTCGGGTCTCAGGTTCCCCCGCATTGGGGCCACCATGTCCGCTGAAGCTGTAACGTGACTGTAGTGACCATCTGGTGCCAAACCACAACCCTTCGTATTCCTATTTTTCGGCGCAGTGCGGCCCCACGCGCACGCGCCCATATCACGACCATTGCACTAAACGCACTCTAACGAAGCCTGCTGTTTATTTTCTCGAATTTTTTATTTCTTCTTCCGCAAGCCGCTGCGCAGCATGGAGCGGAGCCCGGACACACCCAGACCGTTGAGGGGGCGTGGCACGCGCACCCACCAAACCACTCCGAGAAGCCGTAACACAACGGTGCAAGTGATGAAAGCTCTGCCTTCCATCGTCCCCCACCCCCCCCCCCCCCACACCTACAAAACGGATTCCCGCTCTTCTTCTCCATGCTGTCCGCCATCCTGGGACTCTCTTTTTTTTCTTGTCTTGTAGATTGATATCTGTGAATGTATCGGCACGTCTGTCTAGGAGATTTGTAGAGACGAATGTATGGTGGAGAGAGTCGCCTGTAACTCGCTTTCTGTATCTTTTTATTGTTTTTAACGTTCCGCCAAACAAGTATTAGAACCTTTTGACCTAGAGCCGTAGCGAGCCGCGTTCTAATCCTCCCGTATTTCATGAACTAACGAGTAAGAAGTATTTTGTCGTTGGTCGATAGCGTTGATATTTTTTTATCTTCTGTGTGTCTACTGAAACTATTTTTTTAATCTTCGAAAATTGCCATCTTTATCCCGCAGAGAAACCCAAAGTATAGAGAACAAAAAAAAAGAAAACTGTGAGCACAACTGCCCCTCCCCCCCCCACCCCGAAATGTCACCCTCCGACCTTAGGTGACGTCCTATGCAAGCCCACCTTCTATAGACGAGCACAACGTGTTATGAGAGCACAGCCGCAGTCTCTGTCTATCCCCCCCGACCAGCAGAGCCATGTGTGTGGGGGGCCGTCTTCTTCCCGGTGCGCAATGTGAAATCTGTATTATCAGCACGGGGCCGGAGGAAGACGCCTCCGCAGCATGGCGCCCCCCCACACCCCCCACCCCCACCCTGGAGTTTATTGCACAATAAATTGTCGTTTTTACTGTTTGCCAAATGCATTGAAGGTTTCCTGAGTCCCGAAAAGCTACGTCCCGGAATTTCCGTGTCCCTTTAACGTAATAATCTTGATTAAAGTTACCGTAGAAAACTTCTTTGGCTCTCTGTGTTCTTTGGTGTGATTCTGGGTGAGTGGAAACGTTCCATGTGAATTTGGGGAACTTAAACCCCCCTTCACGCCCTGAGGGTGAAACAAAATGTAATGCCTAAGCACAGTTTATGAACACAGCCGCAGGTCCAAAATGTATATGAACACAGCCGCAGGTATTAATTTATATGAACACAGCCGCAGGTCCTAATTTATATGAACACAGCCGCAGGTCCTAATTTATATGAACACAGCTGCAGGTCCTAATTTATATGAACACAGCCGCAGGTCCTAATTTATATGAACACAGCCGCAGGTCCTAATTTATATGAATACAGCCGCAGGTCCTAATTTATATGAACACAGCCGCAGGTCCTAATTTATATGAACACAGCCGCAGGTCCTAATTTATATGAACACAGCCGCAGATCCTAATTTATATGAACACAGCCGCAGGTCCTAATTTATATGAACACAGCCGCAGGTCCTAATTTATATGAACGCAGCCGCAGGTCCTAATTTATATGAACACAGCCGCAGGTCCAAATTTATATGAATACAGCCGCAGGTCCTAATTTATATGAACACAGCCGCAGGTCCTAATTTATATGAACACAGCCGCAGGTCCTAATTTATATGAACGCAGCCGCAGGTCCAAATTTATATGAATACAGCCGCAGGTCCTAATTTATATGAACACAGCCGCAGGTCCTAATTTATATGAACACAGCCGCAGGTCCTAATTTATATGAACACAGCCGCAGATCCTAATTTATATGAACACAGCCGCAGGTCCTAATTTATATGAACACAGCCGCAGGTCCTAATTTATATGAACGCAGCCGCAGGTCCTAATTTATATGAACACAGCCGCAGGTCCAAATTTATATGAATACAGCCGCAGGTCCTAATTTATATGAACACAGCCGCAGGTCCTAATTTATATGAACACAGCCGCAGGTCCTAATTTATATGAACGCAGCCGCAGGTCCAAATTTATATGAATACAGCCGCAGGTCCTAATTTATATGAACACAGCCGCAGGTCCTAATTTATATGAACACAGCCGCAGGTCCTAATTTATATGAACACAGCCGCAGGTCCTAATTTATATGAATACAGCCGCAGGTCCTAATTTATATGAATACAGCCGCAGGTCCTAATTTATATGAACACAGCCGCAGGTCCTAATTTATATGAACGCAGCCGCAGGTCCTAATTTATATGAACACAGCCGCAGGTCCTAATTTATATGAACACAGCCGCAGGTCCTAATTTATATGAACACAGCCGCAGGTCCTAATTTATATGAACGCAGCCGCAGGTCCTAATTTATATGAACACAGCCGCAGGTCCTAATTTATATGAACACAGCCGCAGGTCCTAATTTATATGAATACAGCCGCAGGTCCTAATTTATATGAACACAGCCGCAGGTCCTAATTTATATGAACACAGCCGCAGGTCCTAATTTATATGAACACAGCCGCAGATCCTAATTTATATGAACACAGCCGCAGGTCCTAATTTATATGAACACAGCCGCAGGTCCTAATTTATATGAACGCAGCCGCAGGTCCTAATTTATATGAATACAGCCGCAGGTCCTAATTTATATGAACACAGCCGCAGGTCCTAATTTATATGAACACAGCCGCAGGTCCTAATTTATATGAACGCAGCCGCAGGTCCAAATTTATATGAACGCAGCCGCAGGTCCTAATTTATATGAACACAGCCGCAGGTCCTAATTTATATGAACACAGCCGCAGGTCCTAATTTATATGAACACAGCCGCAGGTCCTAATTTATATGAATACAGCCGCAGGTCCTAATTTATATGAACACAGCCGCAGGTCTTAATTTATATGAATACAGCCGCAGGTCCTAATTTATATGAACACAGCCGCAGGTCCTAATTTATATGAACACAGCCGCAGGTCTTAATTTATATGAATACAGCCGCAGGTCCTAATTTTTGTGAACACAGCCGCAGGTCCTAATTTATATGAACACAGCCGCAGGTCCTAATTTATATGAACGCAGCCGCAGGTCCTAATTTATATGAACACAGCCGCAGGTCCTAATTTATATGAACACAGCCGCAGGTCCTAATTTATATGAACGCAGCCGCAGGTCCTAATTTATATGAACACAGCCGCAGGTCCAAATTTATATGAATACAGCCGCAGGTCCTAATTTATATGAACACAGCCGCAGGTCCTAATTTATATGAACACAGCCGCAGGTCCTAATTTATATGAACGCAGCCGCAGGTCCAAATTTATATGAATACAGCCGCAGGTCCTAATTTATATGAACACAGCCGCAGGTCCTAATTTATATGAACACAGCCGCAGGTCCTAATTTATATGAACACAGCCGCAGGTCCTAATTTATATGAATACAGCCGCAGGTCCTAATTTATATGAACACAGCCGCAGGTCTAATTTATATGAACACAGCCGCAGGTCCTAATTTATATGAACACAGCCGCAGGTCCTAATTTATATGAACACAGCCGCAGGTCCTAATTTATATGAACACAGCCGCAGGTCCTAATTTATATGAACACAGCCGCAGGTCCTAATTTATATGAACACAGCCGCAGGTCCTAATTTATATGAACACAGCCGCAGGTCCAAATTTATATGAATACAGCCGCAGGTCCTAATTTATATGAACACAGCCGCAGGTCCTAATTTATATGAACACAGCCGCAGGTCCTAATTTATATGAACACAGCCGCAGGTCCTAATTTATATGAACACAGCCGCAGGTCCTAATTTATATGAACACAGCCGCAGGTCCTAATTAATATGAACACAGCCGCAGGTCCAAAATGTATATGAACGCAGCCGCAGGTCCTAATTTATATGAACACAGCCGCAGGTCCTAATTTATATGAACACAGCCGCAGGTTTAATTTATATGAACACAGCCGCAGGTCCTAATTTATATGAACACAGCCGCAGGTCCTAATTATTGTATATGAACACAGCCGCAGGTCCTAATTTATATGAACACAGCCGCAGGTCCTAATTTATATGAACACAGCCGCAGGTCCTAATTTATATGAACACAGCCGCAGGTCCTAATTTATATGAACACAGCCGCAGGTCCTAATTTATATGAACACAGCCGCAGGTCCTAATTAATATGAACACAGCCGCAGGTCCAAAATGTATATGAACGCAGCCGCAGGTCCTAATTTATATGAACACAGCCGCAGGTCCTAATTTATATGAACACAGCCGCAGGTCCTAATTTATATGAACACAGCCGCAGGTCCTAATTATTGTGAACACAGCCGCAGGTCCTAATTTATATGAACACAGCCGCAGGTCCTAATTTATATGAACACAGCCGCAGGTCCTAATTTATATGAACACAGCCGCAGGTCCTAATTTATATGAACACAGCCGCAGGTCCTAATTTATATGAACACAGCCGCAGGTCCTAATTTATATGAACACAGCCGCAGGTCCTAATTTATATGAACGCAGCCGCAGGTCCTAATTTATATGAACACAGCCGCAGGTCCTAATTTATATGAACACAGCCGCAGGTCCTAATTTATATGAACACAGCCGCAGGTCCTAATTTATATGAACACAGCCGCAGGTCCTAATTTATATGAACACAGCCGCAGGTCCTAATTTATATGAACACAGCCACAGGTCCTAATTTATATGAACGCAGCCGCAGGTCCTAATTTATATGAACGCAGCCGCAGGTCCTAATTTATATGAACACAGCCGCAGGTCCTAATTTATATGAACACAGCCACAGGTCCTAATTTATATGAACGCAGCCGCAGGTCCTAATTTATATGAACGCAGCCGCAGGTCCTAATTTATATGAACACAGCCGCAGGTCCTAATTTATATGAACACAGCCGCAGGTCCTAATTTATATGAACGCAGCCGCAGGTCCTAATTTATATGAACACAGCCGCAGGTCCTAATTTATATGAACACAGCCACAGGTCCTAATTTTTGTGAACACAACCGTAGGTCCTAATTTATATGAATACAGCCGCAGGTCCTAATTTATATGAACACAGCCGCAGGTCTTAATTTATATGAACACAGCCGCAGGTCCAAAATGTATATGAACACAGCCGCAGGTCCTAATTTATATGAATACAGCCGTAGGTCCTAATTTATATGAACGCAGCCGTAGGTCCTAATTTATATGAATACAGCCGCAGGTCCTAATTTATATGAACACAGCCACAGGTCCAAAATGTATATAAACACAGCCGCAGGTCCTAATTTATATGAACACAGCCGCAGGTCCTAATTTATATGAACACAGCCGCAGGTCCTAATTTATATGAACACAGCCGCAGGTCCTAATTTATATGAATACAGCCGCAGGTCCTAATTTATATGAACACAGCCGCAGGTCCTAATTTATATGAACACAGCCGCAGGTCCTAATTTATATGAACACAGCCACAGGTCCTAATTTTTGTGAACACAACCGTAGGTCCTAATTTATATGAATACAGCCGCAGGTCCTAATTTATATGAACACAGCCGCAGGTCTTAATTTATATGAACACAGCCGCAGGTCCAAAATGTATATGAACACAGCCGCAGGTCCTAATTTATATGAATACAGCCGTAGGTCCTAATTTATATGAACGCAGCCGTAGGTCCTAATTTATATGAATACAGCCGCAGGTCCTAATTTATATGAACACAGCCACAGGTCCAAAATGTATATAAACACAGCCGCAGGTCCTAATTTATATGAACACAGCCGCAGGTCCTAATTTATATGAACACAGCCGCAGGTCCTAATTTATATGAACACAGCCGCAGGTCCTAATTTATATGAACACAGCCGCAGGTCCTAATTTATATGAACGCAGCCGCAGGTCCAAATTTATATGAATACAGCCGCAGGTCCTAATTTATATGAACACAGCCGCAGGTCCTAATTTATATGAACACAGCCGCAGGTCCTAATTTATATGAACACAGCCGCAGGTCCTAATTTATATGAACACAGCCGCAGGTCCTAATTTATATGAACACAGCCGCAGGTCCTAATTTATATGAACGCAGCCGCAGGTCCTAATTTATATGAACACAGCCGCAGGTCCTAATTTATATGAACACAGCCGCAGGTCCTAATTTATATGAACACAGCCGCAGGTCCTAATTTATATGAACGCAGCCGCAGGTCCTAATTTATATGAACGCAGCCGCAGGTCCAAAATGTATATGAACACAGCCGCAGGTCCTAATTTATATGAATACAGCCGTAGGTCCTAATTTATATGAACGCAGCCGTAGGTCCTAATTTATATGAATACAGCCGCAGGTCCTAATTTATATGAACACAGCCACAGGTCCAAAATGTATATAAACACAGCCGCAGGTCCTAATTTATATGAACACAGCCGCAGGTCCTAATTTATATGAACACAGCCGCAGGTCCTAATTTATATGAACACAGCCGCAGGTCCTAATTTATATGAATACAGCCGCAGGTCCTAATTTATATGAACACAGCCGCAGGTCCTAATTTATATGAACACAGCCGCAGGTCCTAATTTATATGAACACAGCCACAGGTCCTAATTTTTGTGAACACAACCGTAGGTCCTAATTTATATGAATACAGCCGCAGGTCCTAATTTATATGAACACAGCCGCAGGTCTTAATTTATATGAACACAGCCGCAGGTCCAAAATGTATATGAACACAGCCGCAGGTCCTAATTTATATGAATACAGCCGTAGGTCCTAATTTATATGAACGCAGCCGTAGGTCCTAATTTATATGAATACAGCCGCAGGTCCTAATTTATATGAACACAGCCACAGGTCCAAAATGTATATAAACACAGCCGCAGGTCCTAATTTATATGAACACAGCCGCAGGTCCTAATTTATATGAACACAGCCGCAGGTCCTAATTTATATGAACACAGCCGCAGGTCCTAATTTATATGAATACAGCCGCAGGTCCTAATTTATATGAACACAGCCGCAGGTCCTAATTTATATGAACACAGCCGCAGGTCCTAATTTATATGAACGCAGCCGCAGGTCCTAATTTATATGAACACAGCCGCAGGTCTTAATTTTTGTGAACACAGCCACAGGTCCAAAATGTATATGAACACAGCTGCAGGTCCTTATTTATATGAACACAGTCACAGGTCCTAATTTTTGTGAACACAACCGTAGGTCCTAATTTATATGAACACAGCCGCAGGTCCAAAATGTATATGAATGCAGCCGCAGGTCCTAATTTATATAAATACAGCCGCAGGTCCTAATTATTGTGAACACAGCCGCAGGTCCTAATTTATATGAACACAGCCGCAGGTCCTAATTTATATGAACACAGCCGCAGGTCCTAATTTATATGAATACAGCCGCAGGTCCTAATTTATATGAACACAGCCGCAGGTCCTAATTATTGTGAACACAGCCGCAGGTCCTAATTTATATGAACGCAGCCGCAGGTCCTAATTTATATGAACACAGCCGCAGGTCCTAATTTATATGAATACAGCCGCAGGTCCTAATTATTGTGAACACAGCCGCAGGTCCTAATTTACAGTGCAGAAAATAAGTATTTGAACCCCCTGCTATTTTGCAAGTTCTCCCACTTGGAAATCATGGAGGGTGTGAAATTGTCATGGTAGGTGCATGTCCACTGTGAGAGACATAATCAGAAATCACAATGTATGATGTAACTATTTATTTGTATGATACAGCTGCAAAGAAGTATTGAACACCTGTCTATCAGCTAGAATTCTGACCCTCAAAGACCTGTTAGTCTGCCTTTAAAATGTCCACCTCCACTCCATTTATTATCCTAAATTAGATGCACCTGTTTGAGGTCATTAGCTGCATAAAGACACCTGTCCACCCCATACAATCAGTAAGAATCCAACTACTAACATGGCCAAGACCAAAGAGCTGTCCAAAGACACTAGAGACAAAATTGTACACCTCCACAAGGCTGGAAAGGGCTACGGGGAAATTGGTGAAAAAAGGTCCACTGTTGGAGCAATCATTAGAAAATGGAAGAAGCTAAACATGACTGTCAATCTCCCTCGGACTGGGGCTCCATGCAAAATCTCACCTCGTGGGGTCTCAATGATCCTAAGAAAGGTGAGAAATCAGCCCAGGACTACACGGGAGGAGCTGGTCAATGACCTGAAAAGAGCTGGGACCACCGTTTCCAAGGTTACTGTTGGTAGTACACTAAGACGTCATGGTTTGAAATCATGCATGGCACGGAAGGTTCCCCTGCCAAAACCAGCACATGTCAAGGCCCGTCTTAAGTTTGCCAATGACCATTTGGATGATCCAGAGGAGTCATGGGAGAAAGTCATGTGGTAAGATGAGACCAAAATAGAACTTTTTGGTCATAATTCCACTAACCGTGTTTGGAGGAAGAAGAATGATGAGTACCATCCCAAGAACACCATCCCTACTGTGAAGCATGGAGGTGGTAGCATCATGCTTTGGGGGTGTTTTTCTGCACATGGGACAGGGCGACTGCACTGTATTAAGGAGAGGATGACCGGGGCCATGTATTGCGAGATTTTGGGCAACAACCTCCTTCCCTCAGTTAGAGCTTTGAAGATGGGTCGAGGCTGGGTCTTCCAACATGACAATGACCCGAAGCACACAGCCAGGATAACCAAGGAGTGGCTCTGTAAGAAGCATATCAAGGTTCTGGCGTGGCCTAGCCAGTCTCCAGACATAAACCCAATAGAGAATCTTTGGAGGAGCTCAAACTCCGTGTTTCTCAGCGACGGCCCAGAAACCTGACTGATCTAGAGAAGATCTGTGTGGAGGAGTGGGGGGCCAAAATCCCTCCTCCAGTGTGTGCAAACCTGGTGAAAAACTACAAGAAACGCAAACAAAGGCGACTCTACCAAATATTAACATTGATTTTCTCAGGTGTTCAAATACTTCTTTGCAGCTGTATCATACAAATAAATAGTTACATCATAAATTGTGATTTCTGGAATTTATTTTTTGGATTATGTCTCTCACAGTGGACATGCACCTACGATGACAATTTCAGACCCCTCCATGATTTCCAAGTGGGACAACTAGCAAAATAGCAGGGGGTTCAAATACTTATTTTCTGCACTGTATATAAACACAGCCGCAGGTCCTAATTTATATGAACACAGCCGCAGGTCCAAAATGTATATAAACACAGCCACAGGTCTAAATTTTTGTGAACACAGCCGCAGGTCCTAATTTATATGAACACAGCCGCAGGTCCAAAATGTATATAAACACAGCCACAGGTCTAAATTTTTGTGAACACAGCCGCAGGTCCTAATTTTTCTGGGTGTACCAGGGGCGGACTGAAAACCCAAGGGGCCCCCCGGGCAATAGAAGATTATGGGGCCCCCGGGCTTACAGGTGGCCACCACGCCAGGAGGCAGTACAGAGGCGGGGCAGCACGTCGGTTTCGGACATATCAGGGACAGATGTAAAAAAAACACAGATTATTACACACTGTTCCTGGTTTTACTGAGCCTGGCAACCCTGATGGGGCCCCCCTAGTGGCATGGGGCCCTCTGGCAGTGCCCGAGTGTCTCAATGGTCAGTCCGCCCCTGGGGTGAGTGGTCTTGAATGCACATTATCTGTACACTGGCACCGACACATCTGTCTAATTAAGACCTGCGGCTAGAAATTAGGATCTCCTTCAGAGGGGAATAAAAGTTACATTTTTATTCCATTTTTTGGATAATCAGCCCTAAAATAATAATAAATGTTATCCGTTATTTATCATGTTTTAAGCTAAATATACAAATGTTAACTACATTATACATTTTTTTTATTTTTTGAAGAAAATATGAATATTCCATGTCACATCCTAAAAAAAAATTTGAAAAGATTATCATTTTTTTTTGTTCAAAGAAAATCGTCATTTCTCCGTCTTCTGTGTAATGTAACCTGCTTACCTACAGCTACAGAGAGATCTCACACGGGGCTCCACCTGCTGGTGGGAAGTCAAATGACATGCAATGTGCTGTAAGGTCTGTTCTCATTTAACAAGAAAATTATAAAAAAAATAACAAATAAAAAATGTGTAACACGGAATATTCATACACAATGTTGCAGATTTACTTTAATATAAATATATAAATATGTAGGTAATATTTGCATGTTTAGCATTAAACTATTAAAAATACACATTTCAGCGCTGATTATACAAAACCTGAATAAAAATGTCATTTATAGTCCCATGTAAAGGACATCCACATTCATTCTTCTCACTCACCAAATACGGAGGTATAGTCCCTCGTGTATAGTCTATAGTCCCTAGTGTATAGTCCATAGTGTATAGTCTATAGTCCCTAGTGTATAGTCCCTAGTGCAGGGATCTCCAAACTACGGCCCTCCAGCTGTGGCGGAACTACACTTCCCATGAGGCATTGTAAATAGTCCCTAGTGTATAGTCCATAGTCCCTAGTGTATAGTCCCTGGTGTATAGTCCATATTCCCTAGTGTATAGTCCATAGTTCCTAGTGTATAGTCCCTGGTGTATAGTCCATACTCCCTAGTGTATAGTCCATAGTCCCTAGTGTATAGTCCCTGGTGTATAGTCCATACTCCCTAGTGTATAGTCCATAGTCCCTAGTGTATAGTCCCTAGTGTATAGTCCATACTCCCTAGTGTATAGTCCATAGTCCCTAGTGTATAGTCCCTAGTGTATAGTCCATACTCCCTAGTGTATAGTCTATAGTCCCTAGTGTATAGTCCCTAGTGTATAGTCCCTAGTGAATAGTCCCTGGTGTATAGTCCATAGTCCCTAGTTTATAATCTATAGTCCCTAGTGTATAGTCCCTGGTGTATAGTCCATAGTCCCTAGTGTATAGTCCCTAGTGTATAGTCCCTGGTGTATAGTCCATAGTCCCTGGTGTATAGTCCCTAGTGTATAGTCCCTGGTGTATAGTCCATAGTCCCTAGTGTATAGTCCCTGGTGTATAGTCCATAGTCCCTGGTGTATAGTCCCTGGTGTATAGTCCATAGTCCCTAGTGTATAGTCTATAGTCCCTAGTGTATAGTCCCTGGTGTATAGTCCATACTCCCTAGTGTATAGTCCATAGTCCCTAGTGTATAGTCCCTAGTGTATAGTCCCTGGTGTATAGTCCATAGTCCCTAGTGTATAGTCCCTAGTGTATAGTCCCTGGTGTATAGTCCATAGTCCCTGGTGTATAGTCCCTAGTGTATAGTCTTGTGGAAGGCTCGGCCACTTCCACAGGGATTGCCCGGAGGCCTTCCATAATATGGGTGAGGAATCTGCAGACAATGATTTGTTGGCTGCAGCAGAACAACTAGAGGAGGAGGAGGCCTTAATAAACGGGGCTACAGTGACTAGAGAGGAGGTGGGCCCAGAGGTTCAGGAGACTACCCCCGGACGGGCGGACAGTGTTCGGCGGGCTGAGGAGCGGCCGGCCGCACACTCTTCTTCTGTTCCTGTCTCCGTGAAGACCACTGGTCAGAAGAGGAGGAATAAAAAAGATAGATCCACCCGTAGACCCGAAAGTGACTGGACATTAGTGAAGAACTCAGCTAAAAAAGTGAAAGGGGCACCAGAAGTGGGTACGGTAGTTTCTACCAATAGGTATGAAGCGTTATCAGATTCGGATGCTGATTCCTATTCTCTAGAGGCCCATGAACTGGAGCAGGAATTAAAAAGAGTGGAGAGGGAGTATGCGACGGGCTCAGAGGATGACCCGCCCACTAAAAGGCGTCCGCCCCCTGATCCGGTACACGTAGAATCTGATATGGAGACTGGTAGTCGGCAGAGTGACTCCGATTCTGACTTATGATGATGGGGGTCCTATTCTTTCTCCTCTTTGCTGTGATGGCAGGTTTGGGGAAAAGTAGATCTAGTCATTATCTCAGGCTGCGGGAAGAGCTGGAGCGGCTTTATTCAGGCGGGTTGGAGGCAGGGAGGAAAAGTGATCAAGTAAAATCTGAGCTAAATCAATATCAATATAGAAGGTGCAACTCCCTAGTCTTTATAGGGGAAAAAAAAATAAAAATATCGGAATTGCGATGGAACAAATGTCTGGAGATTGGGAAGTGTTGTAGGAGGTCAGACTTATGGGAGGGGTTTTTTCTTGTAATATTGAACTTTTTATGGACTTTTTATCTCCTATGATGCTTGTTTATAATTGCTAGATATTGACCGGAACATGTCAGTGATTGTTGTGTGTTGATATTTATCTTGTCTGTTTTCATAAATAAAAATATCCATACTCCCTAGTGTATAGTCCCTAGTGTATAGTCCCTGGTGTATAGTCCATAGTCCCTAGTGTATAGTCCCTGGTGTATAGTCCATAGTCCCTAGTGTATAGTCCCTGGTGTATAGTCCATAGTCCCTAGTGTATAGTCCCTGGTGTATAGTCCCTAGTGTATAGTCCCTGGTGTATAGTCCCTAGTGTATAGTCCCTAGTGTATAGTCCCTGATGTATAATCCATAGTCCCTAGTGTATAGTCCCTGGTGTATAGTCCATAGTCCCTGGTGTATAGTCCCTAGTGTATAGTCCCTGGTGTATAGTCCATAGTCCCTAGTGTATAGTCCCTGGTGTATAGTCCATAGTCCCTAGTGTATAGTCCCTGGTGTATAGTCCATAGTCCCTAGTGTATAGTCCCTGGTGTATAGTCCCTAGTGTATAGTCCCTGGTGTATAGTCCCTAGTGTATAGTCCCTAGTGTATAGTCCCTGATGTATAATCCATAGTCCCTAGTGTATAGTCCCTGGTGTATAGTCCATAGTCCCTGGTGTATAGTCCCTAGTGTATAGTCCCTGGTGTATAGTCCATAGTCCCTAGTGTATAGTCCCTGGTGTATAGTCCATAGTCCCTAGTGTATAGTCCCTGGTGTATAGTCCATAGTCCCTAGTGTATAGTCCCTGGTGTATAGTCCCTAGTGTATAGTCCCTAGTGTATAGTCCCTGATGTATAATCCATAGTCCCTAGTGTATAGTCCCTGGTGTATAGTCCATAGTCCCTAGTGTATAGTCCCTGGTGTATAGTCCATAGTCCCTAGTGTATAGTCCCTGGTGTATAGTCCATAGTCCCTAGTGTATAGTCCCTGGTGTATAGTCCCTAGTGTATAGTCCCTGGTGTATAGTCCCTAGTGTGTAGTCTATACTCCCTATGTATAGTCCATAGTCCCTGGTGTATAGTCCATAGTCCCTGATGTATAGGCCATAGTCCCTAGTGTATAGTCCCTGGTGTATAGTCCATAGTCCCTGGTCCATAGTCCCTAGTGTATAGTCCCTGGTGTATAGTCCCTAGTGTATAGTCCCTGGTGTATAGTCCATAGTCCCTGGTCCATAGTCCCTAGTGTATAGTCCCTAGTGTATAGTCCCTAGTGTATAGTCCCTAGTATATAGTCCATAGTCCCTAGTGTATCCCTGGTGTATATTCCATACTCCCTAGTGTATAGTCCCTAGTGTATAGTCCCTGGTGTATAGTCCATAGTCCCTGGTTTATAGTCCCTAGTCCCTGGTCCATAGTCCCTGGTGTATAGTCCCTTGTGTATAGTCCCTAGTCCATAGTCCCGGGTGTATAGTCCCTAGTCCATAGTCTCTGGTGTAGTCCCTAGTGTATAGTCCCTGGTGTATAGTCCCTGGTGTACAGTCCCTAGTCCCTGGTGTATAGTCCCTAGTGTATAGTCCCTGGTGTATAGTCCCTGGTGTATAGTCCATAGTCCCTAGTGTATAGTCCCTGGTGTATAGTCCCTAGTGTATAGTCCCTGGTGTATAGTCTCTAGTGTATAGTCCCTGGTGTATAGTCCCTAGTGTATAGTCCCTGGTGTATAGTCCCTAGTGTATAGTCCCTGGTGTATAGTCCCTGGTGTATAGTCCATAGTCCCTAGTGTATAGTCCCTGGTGTATAGTCCCTAGTGTATAGTCCCTGGTGTATAGTCTCTAGTCCCTGGTGTATAGTCCCTGGTGTATAGATCAGGTGATGTAAATCGATGACTTTATTGGGCGCACAGCAGATCTCTGACTCCTGAGTGTCGCATATTATTCTTCTCTCACATTAGAGCCGCACTTCTTTATTATTTAGATCTCACACAACCTTCCCCAATGGCGGTGATAGGAGCTTCTTCTTCTTTTTCGGGGGGGTTTATTATTGGCGCATTATTTGGTTTATATAA
Source organism: Rana kukunoris (assembly GCA_029574335.1). Classification (NCBI taxonomy): domain Eukaryota; kingdom Metazoa; phylum Chordata; class Amphibia; order Anura; family Ranidae; genus Rana; species Rana kukunoris. The sequence goes on along the minus strand of JAJQKJ010001863.1, from coordinate 31,780 downwards.
TAAATTGATGATTATTGGATTGCACAGTCCAGAATATGGGAAGACACCGCCACCTGCTGGACACATGCAGACATTACACAATAAAGATCTTTCACTCGCCTTACAAATCATTTTTTATGTATTTATTTATTTTATTTTTATTTATTTTTTGCACTTCTATAAAACTTCCAAAACATTAAAAAAGCAAATTAGAAAAGCTCGTTCTCAGGGTTTACATACACTTTACATCTAAGAAATGTTTCTGCTGGGCACTGATTGGCACTGTGGTGGGCACTGGCAGACTTTATTATGGGGACACTGCTGGGCACTGATTGGCACTGTGGTGGGCACTGGCAGGCTTTATTATGGGGACAGTGCTGGGCACTGATTGGCACTGGCAGATTTTATTACGGGGAAACTGTTGGGCACTGAGGTGGGCAATGGCAGACTTTATTACGGGGATACTGCTGGGCACTGATTGGCACTGTGGTGGGCACTGGCAGACTTTATTATGGGGACACTGCTGGGCACTGATTGGCACTGTGGTGGGCACTGGCAGACTTTATTATGGGGACACTGCTGGGCACTGTGGTGGGCACTGGCAGACTTTATTATGGGGACACTGCTGGGCACTGAGGTGGGCACTGGCAGACTTTATTACGGGGACACTGCTGGGCACTGTGGTGGGCACTGGCAGACTCTATTATGGGGACAATGCTGGGCACTGATTGGCACTGGCAGATTTTATTAAGGGGACACTGCTGGGCACTGATTGGCACTGTGGTGGGCACTGGCAGACTTTATTATGGGGACACTGCTGGGCACTGAGGTGGGCACTGGCAGACTTTATTATGGGGACACTGCTGGGCACTGATTGGCACTGTGGTGGGCACTGGCAGGCTTTATTATGGGGACACTGCTGGGCACTGAGGTGGGCACTGGCAGACTTTATTATGGGGACACTGCTGGGCACTGATTGGCACTGAGGTGGGCACTGGCAGACTTTATTATGGGGACACTGCTGGGCACTGATTGGCAGATCTGGGGGGGCTGTGCTGGTAATCAATGTGCTGATTATCAGCACAGACCCCCCCCCCTTATACTCCTGGACATCATATGACGCCCAGTCAGGATAACAGAACCACTTCCCGGACCCCAGAGCTGACAGGGGGCGGGGCGGAGGAGGGATAAACCAGGATGCTGTGCAGGTATTGGACGCCCATCTTTATCTGATGACATAATTGGTTGTTAGGACGCTGGCGGCTGGAAGGCAGGTACTGCCCATCGGGACTACTGGGAGTTTCCCCGGTGGGCCGATGGCTCAGTGGGCCGGTTTTAGTGACCGCTTCTGTCTGTGCTGACTCTCACAGTCTGCTCCTGAAGCAGGGTCGGACTGGCCCACCAGGACATTTCGCCTGCCCTCAGTCCCCCGGGGGCGCTTGCTGCTGCCACCTGAAAAGAAGCAGCGGCGGCAGTCGTGATGTGATGCTCCTCCTTCCAATCACGGCGCCGCCCACTGAATGGGTTCCTGCAGCTGCGGAGTAACATGCCTGGGGGCAGCGGGAGAGAGGCTGCTGGATTCCTCTATTGATGAGGTGTGGCGCCGCCCACTAAACTCCTGCCTGCGGCCAGTGCGGAAGGACATGTGGAGGGAGAAGAATTAAGGTACTGGATTTTATTTCTCTCACTGATGGGCACCGGTCAGGCTGCATAGATAGGCACTGGTGAGGCTGCACCGGTCAATCTGCATAGCTAGGCACTGGTGAGGCTGCACCGGTCAGGCTGCATAGATAGGCACTGGTGAGGCTGCACCGGTCAGGCTGCATAGATAGGCACTGGTGAGGCTGCACCGGTCAGGCTGCATAGATAGGCACTGGTGAGGCTGCACCGGTCAGGCTGCACTGATGAGCCTGCACTGATGGGCACTGGTGAGCCTGCACCGATGGGCACTGGGGGAGGCTACATTGATGGGCACTGATCAAGCTGAGCTGATGGGCACTGGTGAGGCTACATTGATGGACACGGGTGAAGCTGAGCTGATGGGCACTGGTGAGGCTACATTGATGGGCACTGGGGAGGCTACATTGATGGGCACTGGGGAGGCTACATTGATGGGCACTGGGAGGCTGAGCTGATGGGCACGGGTAGGCTGAATTAATGGGCACTGGTGAGGCTGAATTGATGGGCACTGGGAGGCTGAATTGATGGGCACAGATCAGGCTGAGCTGGTGATCATAATTAAGGATGAGCTCCGGCGTGTTCGCATGGTATACCACCCTAACCCGTCCGTATCCCACCCTGGCCTGTCCGTATCCCACCCTGACCTGTCCGTATCCCACCCTGGCCTGTCCGTATCCCACCCTGACCTGTCCGTATACCACCCTGGCCTGTCCGTATCCCACCCTGACCTGTCCGTATCCCACCCTGGCCTGTCCGTATACCACCCTGACCTGTCCGTATACCACACTGACCTGTCCGTATACCACCCTGGCCTGTCCGTATACCACCCTGACCCGTCCGTATACCACCCTGACCCGTCCGTATACCACCCTGACCCGTCCGTATACCACCCTGACCCGTCCGTATCCCACCCTGGCCTGTCCGTATCCCACCCTGACCTGTCCGTATCCCACCCTGACCTGTCCGTATCCCACCCTGACCCGTCCGTATCCCACCCTGACCTGTCCGTATCCCACCCTGACCTGTCCGTATACCACCCTGACCCGTCCGTATACCACCCTGACCTGTCCGTATCCCACCCTGACCCGTCCGTATTCCATTATATACTGTCCGTATACCACCCTGGCCTGTCCGTATACCACCCTGAAATGTCCGTATCCCACCCTGACCCGTCCGTATCCCACCCTGGCCTGTCCGTATCCCACCCTGGCCTGTCCGTATCCCACCCTGGCCTGTCCGTATACCACCCTGGCCTGTCCGTATCCCACACTGACCTGTCCGTATCCCACCCTGACCCGTCCGTATCCCACCCTGACCTGTCCGTATCCCACCCTGACCTGTCCGTATACCACACTGACCCGTCCGTATCCCACCCTGACCTGTCCGTATCCCACCCTGACCTGTCCGTATCCCACCCTGACCTGTCCGTATCCCACCCTGGCCTGTCCGTATCCCACCCTGACCCATCCGTATACCACCCTGGCCTGTCCGTATCCCACCCTGACCCGTCCGTATCCCACCCTGGCCTGTCCGTATCCCACCCTGACCTGTCCGTATCCCACACTGACCCGTCCGTATCCCACACTGACCCGTCCGTATCCCATCCTGGCCGTAATGGAGAAGAATGAAAACCTGGGGGTTTGTGTGAGTAAAAGGCGGGCGTGATCCACCCCACTGACTTGTATACAAATTTGGGGCAATTTTTAGTCTTTTGCCTAGCCACACCTGAAGACCCCCCCACCCGGGGGGGGGCCTTGCTTGGAAAAATCTGCCTTAAAAATAAACGGGAGACCCCCAAAAGCTTGTCCTGAAGATGTAACTGTTGGTGCAAATTATGACGGACAGAACTCAACTGTTATCAGGGGGTGTAAAGGTTCGTTTTTTTAAATTTCTAAATCACTTCCTTTAATCTCGTGCATTGGGGTTCACTTACTTTTTCCCTCCACTTCCCTTCTAAATGTTTTTATTTTTTTTCCCTTTGTCTAAATTTCTCACTTCCTGTTCCTCCTCAGTAAGCTTTCCACCTTCATCTGGCTGGGGGTTAGTCAGCCAGAACAGCTTACTGGGGAGCAGGGCCTCCATCAGGGGGGTACAGGCAGTACACCTGTAAGGGACCCGGAGGGCCCCAGATGGCAATCCCCCCCCTTTTTTTTATAAAAAATTTTTTTACATATTTTTTGTATTATTATTAAAGGGCCCAGAGGTCCCCAGGGCCCCGCATGGCAACCCCTTTCTTTTTTTTTTATAACTTTTATTTTTTATTTATTAAAAGGAGAGGGGCCCCCGATGGCAAACCCCCCCCTCTTTTTTATTATATAATTTTTTTTTAATATATATTCTTTATTTATTTTTTTATTAAAGGGCCCCAGAAGGCAACTCCCCCGTTGTATTTATTAATCTTTTTTTTTTCTTTTTATTAAAGGGGCCCAGAGGTCCCCAGATGGCTACCCCCCTTTTTTTGTAATTATATATATATATATAGTTATTTTTTTTGCAAGGGACCCAAAGGGCCCCAGGGCAGCCCCCCCCCCGGTTCTCTGCTCCAGGGGGCCCATGCCTGAAGCTGTGTAAGGGGCCCCATAATTCCTGACAGAGACCCTGTGCTGAGGAGAAACGGGAAGTGAGAAATTCGGACAAAGAAAAAAAAAACATTTAGAAAGGAAATGGAAGGAAAAAGTAAGTGAACCCCCAATGCACGAGATTAAAGGAACCGATTTAGAGAATAAAAAAAAAGAACCTTTACACCCCCTTTAATCTTCTAGTTTAATTCAGAATGTCTTCCTTTATAATGTGAGGGTGTCGCCGATTATTACCGTCTATCTCCTCCCACAATTGTTGCCGGCCATCCGGATCTTAAAGTCGTTATTTTTATTTAAAAAAAAAACGAAACTTCATAAGAAACATGCCGATACCTCATCTGTGCAACCCCCAATCCTCTTCTTCTGGGGTCTCCGCCAGCGCTCCAGGCCCCTCCTCTTCATCGGGTGGTGCCCCCCAGGGAGACCTGTGCACGCTCGCTCCCGAGCCCCCGCTGCTGCGTCCATTGACACAGACAGCGGAACTCGACTCCCCCCCTCGTCATTGGATTTGATTGACAGCAGTGGGAGGCAACCCCCCCCCCTCTCGCTGCTATCAGTCTGTCCAATGAGGGGAGAGAGAGAGCGGCAGGAGCCATTGCACTCGTGCACATTGCTTGATCGGATGGGCTCAGATATGGGTAGGGGGGGGTCTGGGGGGGGGGAGCTGCAGCACAGAAGGTTTTGCATAGAATGCATTAAGGTGAAAAAACGTAAGGTGTTTGTAAAGCTCAAACATTTTTCCCCTTCATACATTCCTCGCATCCTATGGAGGTTTCCTCATCCCCGCCATTGGCTCCAGCTGCTGTCAGTCAAAGGCTGTGAGCATAGCCCGGGGGCGGGGCCTAGTCACTGTGTCATTGTCGGTAAAGCTTTTCCTCTCGATGTAACATTATAAAAGAGACAGCAGACCAGCTCTAGTGACATCTCTCGGGGGGGTTGACGTATTAAACACATTTTAGAGCGTCGCTTCCTCTGAGAGTCACAATTCTTCTCACTGTTTGTCATTTAATTGTCACCAAGTGCAGAAGTTTTTTTCTTTTTTTACACAATCGGCAAAGACAGCGAGGCTCCGGATCGAGCGCGCACAAGGGCCCCCATAGCAGGCAAAGGGAGGAGCCGGGGGTGGGGACCTGAGAAGAGGAGGATCAGGGCTGCTCATTACACAGAGCAGAGAAGTGTAACATGAAAAGATTTTAGAAGGGAGAGAATGTTACCAGTGGCGTCACTAGGGTTGGTGTCACCCGGTGCGGTATAACATGATGTCACCCCCCCCCCCCCCCAATAATTTGTTCCCCCCTAATAACACTGCATATATTGGCAACAGTAGTGCCGTTAATAGCTATCAATTTTGAATAACAAAATCATATGAAAATAATAGAATTCAAAGCTTAAACTGTTAAAGAACTGTATTTATTTTAACTGTGCCATCAAACGCAGCCACTGTGCCCAGCAATTGTCACCACTATGCCATGCCATCAAATGTAGCCACTGTGCCATCAAACGCAGCCACTGTGCCATCAATTGTCACCACTTTGCCCAGCAAATGTCACCACTATTCCATGCCACCAATTGTCACCACTGTGCCATCAATTGTCACCACTGTGCCCATCAATTGTCACCACTGTGACCATCAATTGTCGCAACTGTGCCATGCCATCAAATGCAGCCACTGTGCCCATCAATTGTCACCACTGTGCCCATCAATTGTTGCCACTGTGCCCATCAATTGTCACCACTGTGCCCATCAATTGTCACCACTGTGCCCATCAATTGTCACCACTGTGCCATGCCATCAAACGCAGCCACTGTGCCATCAATTGTCGCCACTGTGCCTTTTTAAGACCCGTCCTGTCATTTTCATGGGATGAGGACAGAGGGACGCAGTGGGATGAGCACAGGGGGGGATGAGGACAGGGGTGGGTGGTAGAAGACCGACAGGGAGGATGGAGATGACAGGGGTGGGTGGTAGAAGACTGACGGGGAGGATGGAGATGACAGGGGTGGGTGGTAGAAGACTGACAGGGAGGATGGAGATGACAGGGGTGGGTGGTAGAAGACTGACGGGGAGGATGGAGATGACAGGGGTGGGTGGTAGAAGACTGACAGGGAGGATGGAGATGACAGGGGTGGGTGGTAGAAGACTGACGGGGAGGATGGAGATGACATTGGTGGGTGGTAGAAGACTGACAGGGAGGATGGAGATGACAGGGGTGGGTGGTAGAAGACTGACGGGGAGGATGGAGATGGGAGGATGGAGATGACAGGGGTGGGTGGTAGAAGACTGGCGGGGAGGATGGAGATGGGAGGATGGAGATGACATGGAAGGGTGGTAGAAGACTGACAGGGAGGATGGAGATGACAGGGGTGGGTGGTAGAAGACTGACGGGGAGGATGGAGATGGGAGGATGGAGATGACAGGGGTGGATGGTAGAAGACTGACGGGGAGGATGGAGATGGGAGGATGGAGATGACAGGGGTGGGTGGTAGAAGACTGGCGGGGAGGATGGAGATGGGAGGATGGAGATGACATGGAAGGGTGGTAGAAGACTGACAGGGAGGATGGAGATGACAGGGGTGGGTGGTAGAAGACTGACGGGGAGGATGGAGATGGGAGGATGGAGATGACAGGGGTGGGTGGTAGAAGACTGACGGGGAGGATGGAGATGACAGGGGTGGGTGGTAGAAGACTGACGGGGAGGATGGAGACGACAGGGGGTGATAAAATGTATGACAGGAGACAGTAGGTGGCATCATAGCATTAGGGCCGGGTGTGAGGTCATCACAGCCAGCTGCTAGCAGGGATGTGACATCACGGGTTGCTGTCAGTGTCGGGCATGTATAGTACCTTGAGGCTGGCTCTCCGATAATCGCTCCTCTCCTCTGGCAGATCTTTCACACTACGGCCATCCAGGAAATTAAGGAGCTGCTCCGCATCGGCGGCGGCCATTATCCTCGCTCTGCCTCTGCACATGGCACTTGGTAGGAGATTCGCAGAGCGCGGGAGAAGAGGAGGAGCCGGGGGAGGGGAGCACATGGATCCACGTAACTGACCTAGTAACAACTGTTGAATGAATGATTGGAGGTTGCGTCAAGCTCCTAGCGCCTCCTCTTCCTCCACAGTGCTGTGCGGCTGCCGCTGCAAGGACTACTACTGTCACAAATTAAGTTAGGGAACCAGTGGCCATGGTAGCGCTGGCCCTGAGTGCAGGGGGAGTGGAGCGGGCGGATCAAAATTGTGGGTGGGCGGCAACTTTCCGCCCCTCTAAAAGTGCCGCCTGGTACCATCGGGTCCCATGATAGGGCCGGCCCTGCTCCTCCCGCACGGAGAGCCGCACAGCTGAATCCTGAATTTCAGTGCAACTGTACGTTTCGGGACTGAACTCCAGGATTCAGCTGTGTGGCTCTCCGTGTGGGAGGATGGGTGTTTGTGGGGGGGGGGGGTGCTTTTTCATCTCTGCATGTCAGCAAAAAAAAAAATCTTTTTTTTTTTTTAAATCAGGATGGTGTCACCCCTCTAAGGGTGTCACCCGGGTGCGGACCGCGCCCCCCGCACCCCCCTGGCAACGCCTCTGAATGTTACAATTGTATTGGAGACGAGAGAAAGGCTTCATACTAAAGTATAGATTGTGAGGGGAGAAAAACTCTTCCTCTGAATAGAGCAAATCCTCCCGCCCCGGATAACAGGAAAGAATTGCCCACATCTTGTGTGAGGAATATAAAATTCCCCGACAACTTCATCTCTTTTCCTAGTTTAAGGGTATGTTTCATTCCAGGATTAGATGCAATCTCCTGTTCTTGGGGTGAAGCTGGAAGCCCCCCGATGTCTCCATGGAGAGGGGCGTGTCACTCCTGTCACATAAGGGGCGTGTCTCCATGGGGAGGGGCGTGTCACTCCTGTCACATAAGGGGCGTGTCTCCATGAAGAGGGGCGTGTCACTCCTGTCACATAAGGGGTGTGTCTCTATGGGGAGGGGCGTGTCACTCCTGTCACATAAGGGGCGTGTCTCTCCTGTCACATAAGGGCGTGTCTCCATGGAGAGGGGTGTGTCACTCCTGTCACATAAGGGGGGTGTCAGGGCATGTCTCTACGGAGAGGGGCATGTCAATCCTGTCACATGAGGGCGTGTCTCCATGGAGAGGGGCGTGTCACTCCTGTCACATAAGGGGCGGGTCCATACATATATACATGGGTAGGACACATGTTATACATAAACACCAATTACACATCCCGACACCACAAGGGGAAGAAGTCGCCATAGAGCCCCTTCCAGCCTTGGAAATGTGGCCTGGGCATCCGAGTGGTAATTACCCCCCATGAAAGGTATAAATAAAAGAGGAAGCGATTGAAATGTAAAGACACCAAATGTTTGTTGTGTTTATGAAAGTACAATTCTGGACACGTCTCCTTCTCCATCTCTATATACTTGCATTAATCCAAGAGTCCTTTAGTGAAATCAATTGGCCAGAAGTGAAGATCTAGCGATCCTCTCGCCCATTGGCTGACACTCTTCTGACCAGGAGATTCCAAGCCTGCCCACCACGGCAAGGTAGACTCTTCTAGGGCAGGACCTACACTGACTACACTAAGCTACCCTACTGGACGCTACTCATCCTTTCTCTAATGTTGGGTGTCTGTTTGTAGTACGGCATCATCCTAGAATCTGTGTGTGCCGTCTACTTTCTTTCTAATTGGCTTGTGTGTGTGTGTACATCTATCTAAGTATGGAGCGGTCAGTTTATGTACATCTATCTAAAGCATGGAGCGGTCAGTTTATGTACATGAGTACATGTAGGGGGGCCTGGGGGGAAGCATCAGTACTCTGGGCGTGGGGGGAGTGAGGGCAGATGAAACTTGGGGGGAAGTTTCACTGACCACACTCACCCCATACCCAGGGTGGTAGCGCCCCCTCTTGGTGGTAGGTGAGTGGGGGCGGAGCCTGGTAAAAGGCATTGCCACCCTTGGTGGTAGATAAGTGCATGTAGGGGGGCCTGGGGGAAGCACCAGTACGCTGGGCATGGGGGGAAGTGAGGGCAGATGAAACTTGGGGGGAAGTTCCACTGCCCACACTCACCCCATACCCAGGTTGGTAATACCCCCTCTTGGTGGTAGGTGAGTGGGGGCTGAGCCTAAGAGGCATAGCCACCCTTGCTGGTAGATAAGTGCATGTGGGGGGCCCTGAGGGAAGCACCAGAAACTGGGCGTGGGGGGAGTGAGGGCAGATAAAAATTGGGGTGAAGCTCAACTGCCCATACTCACCCCATATCCAGGGTGGTAGCGCCCCCTCTTGGTGGTAAATGAGTGGGTGAAACGGAGCTTGGTAAGAAGCATTGCCACCCTTGGTCATGGGTGGGTGGGTGGGGGCAGAGCCTGGTAAAAGACTTTGCCACCCTTGGTGGTAGGTGAGTGGGGGCGGAGCCTAATAGGCATTGCCATCCTTGCTGGTGGACAAGTGCATGTGGAGGGCCCTGGGGGGAAGCACTAGAAACTGGGCGTGGGGGGAGTGAGGGCAGATGAAACTTGGGGGGAAGTTCCACTGCCCACACTCACCCCATACCCAGGGTGGTAGCGCCCCCTCTTGGTGGCAGGTGAGTGGGTGAAGCGGAGCCTGATAAAAGGCATTGCCACCCTTTGTGGTAAATAAGTGCATGTAGGGGGGGTGTGGGGAAAGCACCATTACTCTGGGCATGGGGGGAGTGAGGGCAGATGAAACTTGGGGGGAAGTTCCACTGCCCACACTCACCCCATACCCAGGGTGGTAGCGCCACCTCTTGGTGGTAGGTGAGTGGGGGCGGAGCCCGGTAATAGGTACTGCCAGCCTTGGTGGTAGGTGAGTGGGGGTGGAGCCTGGTAAGAGGCATTGCCACCCTCGGTGGTAGGTGAGTGGGGGCGGAGCCCGGTAAGAGGCACTGCCAGCCTTGGTGGTAGGTGAGTGGGGGCGGAGCCCGGTAATAGGTACTGCCAGCCTTGGTGGTAGGTGAGTGGGGGTGGAGCCTGGTAAGAGGCATTGCCACCCTCGGTGGTAGGTGAGTGGGGGCGGAGCCCGGTAAGAGGCACTGCCAGCCTTGGTGGTAGGTGAGTGGGGGCGGAGCCCGGTAAGAGGCATTGCCAGCCTTGGTGATAGGTGAGTGGGGGTGGGGCCTGGTAAGAGGCATTGCCACCCTCGGTGGTAGGTGAGTGGGGGCGGAGCCCGGTAAGAGGCACTGCCAGCCTTGGTGGTAGGTGAGTGGGGGCGGAGCCTGGTAAGAGGCATTGCCACCCTTTGTGGTAGATAAGTGCATGTAGGGGGGGCCTGAGGGAAGCACCATTACTCTGGGCATATGGGGAAGTGAGGGCAGATGAAACTTGGGGGGAAATTCCAAAGCCCACACTCACCCCATACCCAGGGTGGTAGCGCCCTCTCTTGGTGGCAGGTAAGTGGGTGAAGCGGAGCCTAAGAGGCAATGCCACCCTTGGTGGTAGATGAGTGCATGTAGGGGGGGGTCTGTGGGAAGCACCAGTACGCTGGGCACGGGGGGAGTGAGGGCAGATGAAACTTGGGGGGAAATTTCAAAACCCACACTCACCCTATACCCAGGGTGGTAGTGACCCCCTCTTGGTGGTAGGTGAGTGGGGGCGGGCCTAGAAAACAGGCATTGCCACCCTTGGTGGTAGATGAGTGGGTGTAGTAGAGCCTGATAAGAGGCATTGCCACACTTGGTGGCAGATGAGTGCATGTAGGGGGGGTCTGGGGGAAGCTTCAGTACGCTGGGCGCTGGGGGAGTGATGGCAGATGAAACTTGGGGGGAAATTCCAAAGCCCACACTCACCCCATACCCAGGGTGATAGAGCCCCCTCTTGGTGGTAGATGAGTGGGTGAAGCCGAGCCTGGTAAGAGGCATTGCCACCCTTGGTGGTAGGTGAGTGGGTGAAGCGGAGCCTAAGAGGCATTGCCACCCTTGTTGGTAGGTGAGTGGGGGCGTAGCCTGGTAAGAGAGACATTAGCACCCTTGGTGGTAGGTGAGTGGGGTGGAGCCTGGAAAGAGGCATTTCCACCCTTGCTGGTAGATAAGTGCATGTAGGGGGGGGCCTGGGGGAAGCACCAGTACGCTGGGCATGGGGGGAGTGAGGGCAGATGAAACTTGGGGGGAAGTTCCACTGCCCACACTCACCCCATACCCAGGGTGGTAGCGCCCCCTCTTGGTGGTAGGTGAGTGAGGGTGGAGCCTGGTAAGAGGCATAGCCACCCTCGGTGGTAGGTGAGTGGGGGTGGAGCCTAGTAAGAGGTATAGCCACCCTCGGTGGTAGGTGAGTGGGGGGCGGGGCCTGGTAAAAGGGATCGCCACCCTTGCTGGTAGGTGAGTGGGTGAAGCGGAGCCTAAGAGGCATTGCCACCCTTGCTGGTAGATGAGTGGGGCGGAGCCTGATAAGAGGCATTGCCACCCTTGCTGGTAGATAAGTGCATGTAGGGGGGCCTGGGGGAAGCACCAGTACGCTGGGCGTGGAGGGAGTGGGGGCAGATGAAACTTGGGGGGGAAGTTCCACTGACCATACCCTCTTGGTGGTAGGTGAGTGGGGGCAGAGCCTGATAAGAGGCATTGCCACCCTTGCTGGTAGGTGAGTGGGGTCAGGGCCTGATAAGAGGCATTGCCACCCTTGGTGGTAGATAAGTGCATGTAGGGGGGGGTCTGGGAGATGCTCCAGTACACTGGGCATGGGGGGGGGGAGTGAGGGCAGGTGAAACTTGGGGGAAGTTCCACTGCACACACTCACCCCATACCCAGGGTGGTAGCGCCCCTCTTGGTGGCAGGTGAGTGGGTGAAGCAGAGCCTGGTAAGAGACATTGCCACCCTTGCTGGTAGGTGAGTGGGGGCGTAGCCTGGTAAGAGACATTGGCACCCTTGGTGATAGGTGAGTGGGGGCGGAGCCTGGTAAGAGGCATCGCTACCCTTGGTGGTAGGTGAGTGGGGTGGAGCCTGGAAAGAGGCAATGCCACCCTTGGTGGTAGATGAGTGCATGTAGGGGGGGGGGTCTGTGGGAAGCACCAGTACGCTGGGCATGGGGGGAGTAAGGGCAGACAAAACTTGGGGGGAAGTTCCACTGCACACACTCACCCCATACCCAGGGTGGTAGCGCCACCTCTTGGTGGTAGGTGAGTGGGGGTGGAGCCTGGTAAGAGGCATAGCCACCCTCGGTGGTAGGTGAGTGGGGGCGGATCCTGGTAAGAGACATTGCCACACTTGGTGGTAGGTGAGTGGGGGGCGGGGCCTGGTAAAAGGGATCGCCACCCTTGCTGGTAGGTGAGTGGGTGAAGCGGAGCCTAAGAGGCATTGCCACCCTTGCTGGTAGATGAGTGGGGGCGGAGCCTGATAAGAGGCATTGCCACCCTTGCTGGTAGATAAGTGCATGTAGGGGGGCCTGGGGGAAGCACCAGTACGCTGAGCGTGGAGGGAGTGGGGGCAGATGAAACTTGGGGGGGAAGTTCCACTGACCACACTCACCCCATACCCTCTTGGTGGTAGGTGAGTGGGGGCAGAGCCTGATAAGAGGCATTGCCATCCTTGCTGGTAGGTGAGTGGGTGAAGCGAGGCAGTTGATCCAGAGGAAGGCGAAAAACCCTGGCGTACCTGATACAATGTGCTACAGCTGGGGAAAAAATTCCTTCCTGATCCCCCGAGAGGCAACCGGATATTCCCCAGATCAACTTTACCTATAAATGTCAACCAGTCAGGTAGGTGGGGTAAGCACCACCACCCTGCGTGTTGGGGAGGGCGGGCAATTGGAGCCGCACCCTTGATGGTAGGTGAGTGGGGGGCGGAGCCTGGTAAAAGGCATTGCCACCTGTGATGGTAGGTAAGTGGGGGCGGAGCCTGGTAAGAGGCATTGGCACCCTTGGTGGTCGGTGAGTGAGGGCGGAGCCTGGTAAGAGGCATTGCCACCCTTTGTGGTAGGTGAGTGGGGGCGGAGCCTGGTAAGAGGCATTGTCACCCTTGGTGGTAGGTGAGTGGGGGCGGAGCCTGATTAGAGGCAATGCCACCCTTGGTGGTAGATAAGTGAATGTAGGGGGGGCCTAAGGGAAGCACCATTACTCTGGGCATGGGGGGAAGTGAGGGCAGATGAAACTTGGGGGGAAATTTCAAAGCCCACACTCACCCCATACCCAGCGTGGTAGTGACCCCCTCTTGGTGGTAGGTGAGTGGGGGCGGGCCTGGTAAACAGGCATTGCCACCCTTGGTGGTAGATGAGTGGGTGTAGTAGAGCCTGATAAGAGGCATTGCCACACTTGGTGGCAGATGAGTGCATGTAGGGGGGGTCTGTGGGAAGCTTCAGTACGCTGGGTGCTGGGGGAGTGAGGGCAGATGAAACTTGGGGGGAAATTCCAAAGCCCACACTCAACCCATACCCAGGGTGATAGCGCCCCCTCTTGGTGGTAGATGAGTGGGTGAAGCCGAGCCTAAGAGGCATTGCCACCCTTGTCGGTAGGTGAGTGGGGGCGGAGCCTGGTAAGAGACATTGGCACCCTTGGTGATAGGTGAGTGGGGGCGGAGCCTGGTAAGAGACATTGGCACCCTTGGTGATAGGTGAGTGGGGGCGGAGCCTGGTAAGAGACATTGGCACCCTTGGTGATAGGTAAGTGGGGGCGGAGCCTGGTAAGAGGCTTTAGCCCCCCTTGGTGGTAGGTGAGTGGGGTGGAGCCTGGAAAGAGGCATTTCCATCCTTGCTGGTAGATAAGTGCATGTAGGGGGGGCCTGGGGGAAGCACCAGTACGCTGGGCATGGGGGGAGTGAGGGCAGACGAAACTTGGGGGGAAGTTCCACTGCCCACACTCACCCCATACCCAGGGTGGTAGCGCCCCCTCTTGGTGGTAGGTGAGTGGGGGTGGAGCCTGGTAAGAGGCATAGCCACCCTCGGTGGTAGGTGATTGGGGGGTGGGGCCTGGTAAGAGGCATTGCCACCCTTGGTGGTAGGTGAGTGGGGGGTGGAGCCAGGTAAGAGGCATTGCCACACTCTTTGGTAGATGAGTGGGCGTAGTAGAGCCTGATAAGAGGCATTGCCACACTTGGTGGCAGATGAGTGCATGTAGGGGGGGCCTGGGGGAAGCACCAGTACACTGGGCATGGGGGGAGTGAGGGCAGACGAAACTTGGGGGGAAGTTCCACTGCCCACACTCACCCCATACCCAGGGTGGTAGCGCCCCCTCTTGGTGGTAGGTGAGTGGGGGTGGAGCCTGGTAAGAGGCATAGCCACCCTCGTGGTAGGTGAGTGGGGGTGGAGCCTGGTAAGAGGCATAGCCACCCTCGGTGGTAGGTGAGTGGGGGGCGGGGCCTGGTAAGAGGCATTGCCACCCTTGGTGGTAGGTGAGTGGGGGGTGGAGCCAGGTAAGAGGCATTGCCACCCTTGGTGGTAGGTGAGTGGGTGAAGCGAGGCAGTTGATCCAGAGGAAGGTGAAAAACCCCGGCATACCTGATACAATGTGCTACAGCCGGGGGAAAAATGTGTTCCTGATCCCCCGAGAGGCAATCGGATATTCCCCGGATCAACTTTACCTATAAATGTCACCCAGGCAGGTAGGTGGGGTAAGCACCACCACCCTGCATGTTGGGGAGGGTGGGCAATTGTAACCGCACCCTTGATGGTAGGTGAGTGGGGGGCGGAGCCTGGTAAGAGGCATAGCCACCCTTGGTGGTAGGTGAGTGGGGGCGGAGCCTGGTAAGAGGCATTGCCACCCTTGGTAGTAGGTGAGTGGGGGCGGAGCCTGGTAAGAAGCATTGCCACCCTCGGTAGTAGGTGAGTGGGGGCGGAGCCTGGTAAGAGGCATTGCCACCCTCGGTGGTAGATAAGTGCATGTAGGGGGGGCCTGGGGGAAGCACCAGTATGCTAGACGTGGGGGGAGTGAGGGCAGATGAAACTTGGGGGGAAGTTCCACTGACCACACTCACCCCATACCCAGGGTGGTAGGTGAGTGGGGGCGGAGCCTGATTAGAGGCATTGCCACCCTTGGTGGTAGGTGAGTGGGGGGGCAGAGCCTGGTAAGAGGCATTGTCACCCTCGGTGGTAGGTGAGTGGGGGCAGAGCCTGGTAAGAGGCATTGTCACCCACGGTGGTAGGTGAGTGGGGGCAGAGCCTGGTAAGAGGCATTGTCACCCACAGTGGTAGGTGAGTGGGGGCGGAGCCTGATGAGAGGCATTGCCACCCTTGCTGGTAGGTGAGTGGGGGGCAGAGCCTGATAAGAGGCATTGCCACCCTTGGTGGTAGGTGAGTGGGGGCGGAGCCTGATGAGAGGCATTGCCACCCTTGCTGGTAGGTGAGTGGGGGCGGAGCCTGATAAGAGGCATTGCCACCCTTGCTGGTAGGTGAGTGGGGGGAAGAGCCTGATGAGAGGCATTGCCACCCTTGCTGGTAGGTGAGTGGGGGCGGAGCCTGATAAGAGGCATTGCCACCCTTGCTGGTAGGTGAGTGGGGGGAAGAGCCTGATGAGAGGCATTGCCACCCTTGCTGGTAGGTGAGTGGGGGAGGAGCCTGATAAGAGGCATTGCCACCCTTGCTGGTAGGTGAGTGGGGGCGGAGCCTGGTAAGAGGCATTGTCACCCTCGGTGTTAGGTGAGTGGGGGCAGAGCCTGATGAGAGGCATTGCCACCCTTGCTGGTAGGTGAGTGGGTGAAGCGAGGCAGTTGATCCAGAGGAAGGTGAAAAACCCTGGCATACCTGATACAATGTGCTACAGCCGGGGAAAAAATTCCTTCCTGATCCCCCGAGAGGCAATCGGATATTCCCCGGATCAACTTTACCTATAAATGTCACCCAGGCAGGTAGGTGGGGTAAGCACCACCACCCTGCGTGTTGGGGAGGGTGGGCAATTGTAACCGCACCCTCGGTGGTAGGTGAGTGGGGGTGGAGCCTGGTAAGAGGCACTGCCACCCTTGGTGGTAGGTGAGTGGGGGCGGAGCCTGGAAAGAGGCATCGCCACCCTCGGTGGTAGGTGAGCGGTGTCAGTGTGCGGAGAGCGGGGAGGAGGGATTGTCCATACTGAAGTCTCCATACACTGATACCGCTCTTACCAGGCTCCTCCTTCTGTCTGTTATAAGATGGGGGATGTCCTTTATTGGCCCTCTGATGGCGCCACTGGAGATGAGGCCGTTGGCCGCGGCTTCAGACTTTCTCTGATGTAGGAAAAGCCTTTGAAGTTCTTCTGCTCCGTCTTCTCGATCCGCATCTCATGGGCGTTGCAGATCAAACATTCCTCTATATCCATTCTTCTAGGTTTCCGTTCCTTGGGAAGCTGAAAAGGGAAAAAGACATTTATCAATATTCCTGATTGGTAACAAAGCTTGGTGAACCCAACCCCCGATGGCAGCCAATTACCCCAAGAAGGCTCCTTCAACCACATCTCCCTCTAGTGGTCAGAAGCTGCTGGTGGCTATAGCCGCTGGCAGTGATCGCATGCAAAATATCAGACAGGCTGGTTGTAACCGATCGATGGATCAACTTCAGTACCACCAGCCTGCCCATAGATGTATTAAATCTCGGCTGTTCCCTGCTGAACTGACCGAGATTCGATCCATCTAAGGCCGGCTTAAGTTCCTGTGCTCAGACCTCAAAAATCGTTATCAGCTTTCTCATCTATTGTCTGTAAACTACAAAGCAACACCCCTCTATGCCATGGAGGTAAGGAGAGGTTCCGGTGTTTGTAGTCCTTATCAGGAAGGCAGGCTAGGGTGACAACGCTTCTCCTCCACAGAGGCAGCGAGTGTGTGTTGTCACCCTGGGACACATTCATATACTTACCATGTATGGTCTAAGCGGTGATGGTGATTTTCCTTCCTCTACCTCCTTCCAGTCGATCGGGCTGAAGAACGGGACACTTCTGATGTCCCTTAGGAGGATCGCTCGATTTTCCGGGGAAACCTGTAAGAGCTGTAAAGGAGAAAGAAATATGATAAGAAACCACGAGAGAGGAACAGTGATATGTGAGCAATACAACCCCTCCCCCCGTTCTAATATTCTGACAGTGACGTATTTCAACTTCCGTGATTTTGATTTAACCCCCCCCCCCCCCCACTATACCGCCAGGGCTGTCTTTTAGGCAGGGCATAAGGGGAAGCTGCCCTGGGCCCCATCATTGTTGTGGGGCTCAAAGCAGCTGCCCGTTGTCGGGCCCAATTAATATTAAAGACAGCCCTGCCAGCTGCCACTGATTGTACGTTTATGTACTGCCCTCCTCCTGATGAACAGGCACTGCCTCAAATTGAATGGGGTTCTGAGCTGTTATTTGGCTCAGACCAGAGTGATTAATTGAGCCTCTGTTCTAGCCAAGGCTGTGCTGGGAGTGATCCACCGTTGATTTCCTGGGGGTGTTATTACCACCCCAGGCCAAGGGTGGCAGCAGCCAGGTCAGGGTACTTGAGTGTCCCCCTCAACAGCTAGATAGTGGGAGTGGTTGCCCCGCTGTGAATGCTGGGGAAGAGTACTTGAGGGACAGACGCCATTGGTGCGCTGCCCGTTCGCACCTCGTAGCCCGTCTGGCTGGAGCTGCGTGTTGTGAATTCTAGCTCCGGGACCACGTTGGCCCAGGGCCAGAGATGGACTGGCCATCTGGACTACATGGAGTTTCCCCGTGGGCCGATGGCTCAGTGGGCTGGCTTCAATGACAGCAGACCGCCGCCCCCTCCGCTCCTCCTCTCCCTCCCCGCAGCATCATGTAATAAAGTAGAACGGCTAATGGCTAGTGAAGGGGGAGGGGGGCTTGGGTGGCCATCAGGGTTGGCCAACCAGGGGGGGCGGGTTTGTTTGGCCGCCCACATTGGAGAAACCTGTCAGTGGGCCGGACTGGATGAAGTCCAGGGCCACATTTTTGTCCCAGTCCAGCCCTGCCCAGCTTCGTCTGGTGGGCCCAGTTGTGTGACTGGGGCCCTTACTGCCAAAGTGATCCTGTGCTGTCCGTCCTGCAGGGAGGAAGCGTGCCGCCCACAAATACCCAGCAGCTCCTCCGGGGGGCAGTGCTACATGTATAGAACCTGGAAAGGGTTCTGTGTGTTAGGAGAAGGTAATACTCACCCTACAGAGGAGATCCTGGAGAGGAGTCGTAGATCGAGGAGTTTTCTTACGGAGTGCTCTAGTGTACTTCCTATTTGGATGTTTTCCCTTGGCCATCTCGTAGACTATCACTCCCAGGGAGAAATAGTCTGCCATGGTGTAGTACGGATTTCCTTGAAGGATCTGGAGAAAGAGAAGAGAGAGAAAGAAGGATGAGCGAGGTTGTAGGGCAGGCAGAGGACAGAGAGGACTCCATGCTGATCTATGATGTATGGAGCCTCCCAGGAGTCCTACAACTGACATCAAACTAAGGCGGAGCTTAAGAATTGTGGAGGAGGGGCTTAAAGTTTACATACAGTCACAACTTTTCTTTTTTTTTTAGACAAACAAATTGAGTATTGTCCATTTATTTATTACGGGTTCTTATATAGCGCCGTCAATTTTACGCCGCGCTTTACACGTATATATTGTACATTTGCATCCAAGATACTTTATTTTTAATTTGTGCTAACATCCAAATTTCCAGGACAAGCTTATGGGGTGTGGCCCCTTCTTCAAAGGTCCAAGCTTACAATTTGGGGAAAAAAAGGGGGGCGAAGAAGAGGTCACCCCCCCGGAAAGCTTGCCCTGAAAATGTGAAGGTTGGTGGAAATAAAAATAAAGTATCACAGACGGTGCTCCATTGTTCTTGTTACAAGTCACTAATACGGCTACAATCACCTCCAGCAGGATAGAGTACAGAGGGGTTAGTACCCCTGCCAGTATATCTCCGCTGTCTGTGTACCATTGGGGGGGGGGGGAGTTCACTTCCTGTTCCAAGAGGAAGTCAAAGGAAATCTCCCGTTCTACTCTTAGTCTTGTACCCGCCATTGGAAGACTTTCCCTCTATTCCTGTTCTGGGGACGGCTCTAACATTTTGCATTTCCCTTCATTTTCTCGCTATCAATGGTCACCGGTACAACGAGTGGGACTCCCCCTAATGAGGACTCGGACACCAAGAAACACCTAACAGAGGGTCCAACCCTTGCCTAGAAGTACACTTTCATTGTGCCTATTACAGGTGTACTGACCCCAATAGCTCAATCTTCCCAAGCTCTCACCATGGTAAAGAGTACAGCGGGTGAGCAGCTCCGGGGGGATTTTATCCCATTTATATGTGTGAATTGGGGGCGGGACAGATCCATTCATCTATACCCGGCCTCAATGTCCTCTACAAAGAAGCTCCAACAATCACTGCAACTAACAACTTCCCACCTTTTGTTGGATATAGAGCCAGCCTGGAGACCCACTGGAAGCAACCGGGGGCCCCAGTGGAGGAATTCTCCATTCAATGAATGAGGAGCCCCCCTTTAGCTCTTCTCTATATCCCATAATAAGCATTACAACAAAGTCTAATATCAGGAAACCACCAATCTTACCTCCGGGGCCATGTATCCTTCTGTACCCGCAACTCCTGTGATCTTATTGGCTTCGGAGACTCCCGTCTCAGACCAGCCGAAATCAGCTAATCGAACGTGACCGGCGGCGTCCAGGAGAATGTTTTCCGGTTTCAGGTCTCTGTGAAGAAAAAGAGAGAACAGTTACATTAAGCAGAATATGACATGAGCAGGGAGACTTCTGCAGCAGATGGAGTGAGACTTTACAGGAGGCAACACAACCTTGCCTGATTCATCATAAAATAGCAGAAGCCCCATAAGGGGTGAGTGTTCGTCAGATAATCCAATACTTACCTATGGATGATCTGCGCAGCGTGCAGGTACTGCAGTCCACAAATAATCTCCGCCGTGAGACCTCTGAAAGGAGAAAGAAAAATATGAATTATCATTCAAAATCATCACAGACCAAGAAAATCTAAAGCTAAGAGACTTCCCCTCTATAGTACATAGGGGTGTGGATGGACGGGGCTCAGTGGGAGGGGCCTGGCTGCGTCACTGCCTGCTCTCATTGGCCAGCCACCCCCGACTCCGTCATTGGACTTACCTTATGATGTTCACGTCAAGTACTTTGTATTTCCTAAGCAGCGTCCAAAGATCCCCTCCGCTCAGGTATTCCATGGCAAAGAAGAGATGAGTCTGTGGGAAAAGAAGAGATAAAGGTTACATTAGAGACAAATAAGATTTCACTTTGTGGGGGATATAGGAAGACACGCCCACCAGCAGACATGTGCAATGTGGGATGTTCCTTTAAGAGTTTGGGAAAATACATAGGAAGCCGCGGCTGGACTATCCTGATCACAATACTAGTTCTGTCTGGATGTTCCGGTGATCCGGTGACTTCAATACTTTGGTCACCAGCATCAATGTCCCATGTAGATCAGGAGGCCTGACTTCTCCTGTCCTCCTAGCTGGCAACGTTTTGAGGCCAGAAGCAGCCAGGCAACTAGCAATTTCCAAAGTGGGTCAGCAATGGCCGCCTCTCAGTAAATGGTTTCTGTAAAGAGATCCTCTACTCTGTACAGTTTACCTAACCGGCCTCCAGGAGGCGCTCTAGAGTTCTGCTCTTACCTATACCGATTCCCCCGACTACGGCCGGAGCCCTCAGACAACCTGGCGTGGGACACAAGGTGAAACTCCCGTCCACCTCCTCCAATTCACCACTCAATGCCTATAGGACTAATTGCCAGACCTGAAGACCGTCATCGGGGGAAGGGAGGCTCCTTAACCTTGTATACATTTCGACTCCCACCAAGGTTGTGATTTGAATAAGTATTTTAGGGGGTCAGAAAAGAGATGAAAAAATAGAAGATGGAAAGACTTACCTCTGTCTGGAATGATCCAAATAGACGGGTGATATATGGATTCCCCTCGGAGTTTATCAGGACGTGGCGCTCTTTGGCGGCCATTCTGGGATCTTGATTAAGTAGATGTCGCTTTTCAATGATCTTCACGGCCATCTTCTGTTGAATGGCATCATGGGAGGCCAACACCACCTTCCCGAAGGAACCTTCTCCAAGTATTCTATGGAAAGTGAATCTTTTCAAAGAAAATACGCATGGCTGTTCCTCCATGACACGTCTGGGTGAGACTAGTGGAGGTTCCGGTTTATGCCGATTCTTGTGGGAGAGAACGGGAATTGACGGGTCCTCAGTGTGTGGACACACCTGTGATTGCCTGTTCTTGGTGATTGGGGGCGGAATTTCCTGGTCCATATTGGATTTAGGCACATTCACCCGATCTCTCCTGTTCTTCTGTATTCCCTGTTCCTTGTTGGACACTGACATGTGTGTCCCCTGCTCCTTGGTGGACACTGACATATGTGTCCCCCGCTCCTTGGTGGACACTGACATATGTGTCCCCTGCTCCTTGGTGGACATTTGTGTCCCCTGCTCCTTGGTGGACACTGACATTTGTGTCCCCTGCTCCTTGGTGGACACTGACATATGTGTCCCCTGCTCCTTGGTGGACACTGACATTTGTGTCCCCCGCTCCTTGGTGGACACTGACATATGTGTCCCCTGCTCCTTGGTGGACACTGACATTTGTGTCCCCCGCTCCTTGGTGGACACTGACATTTGTGTCCCCCGCTCCTTGGTGGACACTGAAATTTGTGTCCCCTGCTCCTTGGTGGACACTGACATTTGTGTCCCCTGCTCCTTGGTGGACACTGAAATTTGTGTCCCCTGCTCCTTGGTGGACACTGACATTTGTGTCCCCTGTTCCTTGGTGGACATTTGTGACACATATCTTTCCTCCTTCTTGACGGTGGCTATTATCACTTCCACTTCCTGGCCTTTGGAAGAGGGAATGGTGATCACTTGTACTTGCTGACTCCTGGAAGATGGAATCACCAGCACTTTTGCATCCTTGTCCTGGGTGGATGGAATCACTACCACTCGTGGTTTCTTCTCATGGGTGGATGGAGTGTCTTGTGTCACTTCCGTGGTCTTAGCGTGGGATGATTTCCCAGCCTCGGTGGTGATTGGAACCACTTGGGTTTCATCACTGATGGACTGAACCCGTAGAATCCTCCCCATTTCATGGGGGGTTGGGTCATTGTGTCCATCTGCGGAGAGAAAAAACAAACAAATTATTAATATTCTCGCTATTTACACTTCATTGACTTAAACACATGTAAGTGAATGTCACCTGAGTTGTGTGACGCGTTTCTCTTTATGGGAATTCTATATAAACATGGAGGATATGGGGGTTCCCGGCCCTGGGAGTCCATTCTCAGGGCTCGGCTTTCTCCGCCAATACAAATGTAAGTTGGGGTCTCTGTGGAATCTCTACCAGCTATCCCCCCCCCCCCCGAATACCCCGACTTCAACCTTCTGTCCACCAAAAGGTAGATCTTCTACATTACATATGCAGGCTGTGCTTCCTGCTTGGCAGTGCTTGTGATTGAAGCCAACAGGAATAATGGCGGAGGAATCTAACGATCGCGGCGATACCTCACATGTGTGGTTTTAACACCATTTTCATATGTCGGCGCTTCTGCACGTGAGCTCAGTGGGCTGTTTTAACCACTTGATCACCTTAGGACGTCCTCCACTTTGTGCAGTGATATCTGGATGATGGGGGCAGCCACAGGCATCATTCAGATATCACCGTCTTCAGCCGGCGATTCTGTGCACCAGAAGAACGATCGTTCTTCTAGGCAGCGGGAGGGGACGTCCCCCCCCCTCCCGTTGCCACCCGATGCTTCTCCGGGCTCTCCCGTGCCATCGGGGGCCCAGAGAGCGAATCGTCCGGCGCTCGTTGGTGAAGCATAGAGATGACTGGTGACCGTCGGAGGACCGGGCGCGACGTTATGACGTCACGGCCGGTACCCGGAATGTAAACAAAGCCGCAACCGCGGCTGAATGCATTAGATCGGTGAATTTTTTTTCACGATCTAATGCTTTCCAGCCTGGAGGAGAGATGTTGGGGGAGGGGGAGGTCTTATTGACCCCGCCTCTCTCCATAAAGAGGACCTGTCACACACTATTCCTATTACAAGGGATGTTTACATTCCTTGTAATAGGAATAAAAGTGATAAAAAAAAATGTAAAACAAAGTGTAAAAAATAAAATAAAAAAAGTATATAAAAAATAAAATATGTTTTTAAAACACCCCTGTTCTGGTCGCTCGCGTGCAGAAGCAAACACGCATTCAAGCCCCGCCCACATATGAGGTATCATCGCGTGCGTTAGAGTGTCAGCAACAATTCTCGCACTAGACCTCCTCTGTAATTCAAAAATAGTAACCTGTAAAAAAAATCAAAGCGTCGCCTATGGAGATTTTTAATTACCAAAGTTTGGCGCCATTCCATGAGTGTGCGCAATTTTAAAGCGTGACATGTTGGGTATCTATTTACTCAGCGCAACATCATCTTTCACATTATACAAAAAAAATTGGGCTAACTTTACTGTTTTGCTATTTTTTAATTTATGAAACAGTTTTTTTTTTTCCTAAAAAAAGGCGTTTGAATTTTTTTTGCGCAAATACCGTGCAAGAAAAAAAGTTACAATGACCGCCATTTTATTCCCTAGGTTGTCTGCTAAAAAAAATATATATATATAATGTTTGGGGGTTCTGATTAATTTTTTAGCAAAAAAATTGTGATTTTTACATGAAGGAGAAAAAGTGCCAGAATAGGCGCGGTGATTAAGTGGTTGAAATATTTTTTTTTTTCAATTGTAAACATCCCTTGTAATAGAAAAAAGCATGACAGGTCCTCTTATATATGAGATCCGGGTGTCAGAAAGACGTTGCATCTCATATTTTTACCAAAAAAAAAATTGTCATTTGAGGTAAAATTGTCTTTAAGAGGTATGGGTGGAAGTGACGTTATGACGTCGCTTCCGCCCTGCTATGGTATGGAGACGGGTGGGAGCCATCTTCCCCCTCACTCGTATCCATGGCAAGCAGGGGGAAGGACCTGATCGATAACGACGGCTCCAGTAAGTGGCGAAGGGTGTGGGAGGGGGGAGCACTCTCCCGCCACCGATAACAGTGATCTCGCTGCGAATCCGCCGCGGAGACCACCATTATCGTTCACAGCACCGCCGCCTGAAGACATTGATATCTGGGTTGTGGTGGCAGCAGCTGCCGCCGTTACCGAGATCTCCCTCTTCAGAAGGATGACGTATATCTGCGTGCGGCGGGGCTTAAAGTGTAAGTAAACCCACCTATCATTTCAGAGGCAAGGAAGCTGCCATCTTGGCCTATGTTTAATCTTCAACTGCCATGATGCTGCATATCAGTTATGACACCAGCCATTGGATGGTTTGACAGTTTGATTGAGAGCACAATCGCTGTGACAGTTAGCCATCCCGACATGCGGTAAATGTAACTGCTTTCTGAAACTGTCAGATCGATGGGTTACTCCCACTTTAAGCGGTTAGAATTGTAGAAAAATTTATACAAAATGTCAACAAATGATTTCTATTAAATTCAAATGTTTTTCAAAAGTCTTGGTGCATTGTGGGTCGCTTGTTCTGTGTTTAGTTGTGTTTGTGGGCGGCACCTGGTGATGTCACCATGGCAACGGCATGCGCACACGCCAGCCTGGGCTGTTCTATTTTTAGATCACCAACTGAAAAAAAATTCAAATCTGGTGGCAGGAAGGAAACGACCGTTTTTTTTCCTATGAGAATTTCTTTCTGTGACTTACAATAAGGATTTTGTTTTCATGTAGAAATCGGCAATTTTTTGTTGGCTAGAAAGTTATTTGAAACCCCCAAATACAATTTCTATATATTTCCTGCTCTATCTCCCTACTCTATGCAGTGACCCCGGGGTATATAGTATATACAGTATGTGGGGGGAGGGGGCAGTCACTATATTATATTCCTCTATTATACTTACCCAAATCTTTTCCTGCTCTGTCCGGAGCTGATCTCTCTTGGTTGGTGTTCAGAGGTTCAGCTCTATTTTGCTGCCCATCTGCCCAATGGACCCTCCTTTTTGGGGTAGGAGTCTTGGGCTTTACAGCTGGATGGGGGACCTCAGCCGAGGACCCCCCACGTTCCTCTAATGATCCCTCTTGGTTGGTGTACAGAGGGGGAACGTTGGGCTTTACAGCTGGATGGGGGACCTCAGCCGAGGACCCCCCACGTTCCTCTAATGATCCCTCTTGGTTGGTGTACAGAGGGGGAACGTTGGGCTTTACAGCTGGATGGGGGACCTCAGCCGAGGACCCCCCATGTTCCTCTAATGATCCCTCTTGGTTGGTGTACAGAGGGGGAACGTTGGGCTTTACAGCTGGATGGGGGACCTCAGCCGAGGACCCCCCACGTTCCTCTAATGATCCCTCTTGGTTGGTATACAGAGGTTCAGCTCTATTTTGCTGATTATCTGCCCTACAGACCATCCTTTTTGGGGTAGTAGTCTTGGGCTTCACAGCTGGATGGGGGACCTCAGCCGAGGACCCCCCGCGTTCCTCTAATGATCCCTCTTGGTTGGTGTACAGAGGGGGAACGTTGGGCTTTACAGCTGGATGGGGGACCTCAGCCGAGGACCCCCCACGTTCCTCTAATGATCCCTCTTGGTTGGTGTACAGAGGGGGAACGTTCTTCTTCTTCTTCTTAAAAAGCCGCTTAATTGTCCTAAGTATACCCCTATGTGGGGTAGTTACCCGGGGGTGTGTGGGTGGCCGGGGCTCTTCCATTGGAAGTCCGGCGCTGCCCTGTGCTGACTGATCTTTAATCTGCACAGAATTATCTCTGATGGGTTTAACCCACTTGAGCATTCTCAATACGATACGCAAGATTGAAGAGAAACAAAACTGCTTCCTTCTCTCTCCTGAGCTCGTCACACACTGAGCTCTGGCTGGTCAGCAGCTCCTTTTATTTGCTTGTCTGTTGACATCACTGTCACCACGGCAACAGAATGTGCAGCCTAACTGTTCCATTTCCAACTGCCATCACCAACTGACATTTCTGACATCACCAACTGCCATCACCAACTGACATTTCTGACATCACCAACTGCCATCACCAACTGACATTTCTGACATCACCAACTGCCATCACCAACTGACATTTCTGTCACCACCAACTGCCACCACCAACTGCCACCACCAACTGTCACCAATTCAAATCTGCCAGGAAGATGTAAACAAGTGTTTTTTTATTTTTTCAAATGAGAATTTCTTTCTGTGACTCCCAATAAGGATTATTAACCACTTAAGGACCCCTCACTGTATATATAAACATCCTGTTTTTGAAAGATGGATATCTCGGTAACGGAAGCAGCTGCTGACACAACCAAGATATTAATCGTTACTGTGAACGGTCCTTTAAACGATAACGGTGGTCTCCGTGGCGGATTTGCCGTAAGATCGCCATTATCGGCGGCGGCGGGAGAGGACTATCTGCCTATAGAGGGGTATGAATACTTTTTCCAGCCTCTGCCTATAGAGGGGTATGAATACTTTTCCCAGGCTCTGTCTATAGAGGGGTGTGAATACTTTTCCCAGGCACTGCCTATAGAGGGGTGTGAATACTTTTCCCAGGCTGTCTATATAATTGCCCATATCCAGTCACCTGAAGGCAGCAGCACAGCCCTGGTATGAGGATACCCCTCAGATGTATGATAGGTTGCAGTTGGCATTAGACCAATGGTCTTGGAACTGTGGCCCTCTGCATGCCTTTATCAGGACCCTGGGACAGTGTTCCTCCCACTGATACAAGGCATGTTTCCTTCTACACCCACAATGGGGCATTATTTCCTGTTGCCAATATACTTCCCACTGACCCAACAATGGGGCACCATTCTTCCCACTGACGGGACACCATTCTCTCCCGACACCAACTGCAGGGCTCTAGTCTTCCCACTAATGATGGGACACTTTCTTCCCCTAATAACGGCACAATATCCCATGCCAATGATGAAGCTCTTTCACCAACGCCAGGGCATTCTGTACTTCCATTGGCCACAGTCCGGCCCCCTCAAAGTCTGAAGGCCTGTAACCTGGCCCTTTGTTCAGGTTTGGAGTCCCCGGCATTAGGGCTGGAGTTTTGCTTTACAATGAAGGCTACAGACCATAACCAGGAAGCGGGTTTAAAGGAGCAACATTTTGGCTATGGAGGTCTGCTGCCACCGCACCCCCCCCCCATGGAGGTCTATTGCACGCACCCCCCCATGGAGGTCTACTGCACGCACCCCCCCCCCATGGAGGTCTACTGCACGCACCCCCCCCCCATGGAGGTTTACTGCACGCACCCCCCCCCCCCATGGAGGTTTACTGCACGCACCCCCCCCCCATGGAGGTTTACTGCACGCACCCCCCCCCATGGAGGTTTACTGCACGCACCCCCCCCCCATGGAGGTTTACTGCACGCACCCCCCCCCCATGGAGGTTTACTGCACGCACCCCCCCCATGGAGGTTTACTGCACGCACCCCCCCCCATGGAGGTCTACTGCACGCACCCCCCCATGGAGGTCTACTGCACGCACCCCCCCCATGGAGGTCTACTGCACGCACCCCCCCCCATGGAGGTCTACTGCACGCACCCCCCCATGGAGGTCTACTGCACGCACCCCCCCATGGAGGTCTACTGCACGCACCCCCCCCCATGGAGGTCTACTGCACGCACCCCCCCCCATGGAGGTCTACTGCACGCACCCCCCCCCATGGAGGTCTACTGCACGCACCCCCCCCCCATGGAGGTCTACTGCACGCACCCCCCCTATGGAGGTCTACTGCACGCACCCCCCCTATGGAGGTCTACTGCACGCACCCCCCCTATGGAGGTCTACTGCACGCACCCCCCTATGGAGGTCTACTGCACGCACCCCCCCTATGGAGGTCTACTGCACGCACCCCCCCTATGGAGGTCTACTGCACGCACCCCCCCTATGGAGGTCTACTGCACGCACCCCCCCTATGGAGGTCTACTGCACGCACCACCCCCCCCCCATGCTGCCCAACAAATGACCCCTGCCAGGCCTTTGTCCCTAATGACTACTAGTCACTGTTGATCAGGGTGAGGCCTCAAACTGGTAGCCCTCCAGCTGTTTGAAAAAGCTACAAGTCCAATGAGGCATTGCAAGGCTGACAGTTACAAGCATGACTCCCACAGGCCCTCTGGCCCATCATGTCTCCCGAGACCCCCCAGCTGGAGCAACTTCATGGTCACCGACGGCTGAACACCCCACAAACCCCTCATGCACACAACAGGCATTCAGTATCAAAAACGAAGGGAAGCTTTTTTCTTTTTATTTAACCTTTATTTTGTTTTACAAAAAGATGCTTTGAACAAAAGTGGAAAAAATACAATTTATATACAAAAAGTCCCTTTAAGGTGTATGCATCATGCAGTACTCTCCACGGCTGTGGTCTCCATTGGGGTCTGCTTGTCTGCCTGCAGGGGAGAAGATCGGAAGTTAGTAACTAGCGTAGATCTGTGCAATGCACCACCCAATGTACAGGCCCCGCCCAATGTACAGGCCCCACCCACCCAGCTCACCTCTTCTGCCTTCTCTGCTTCCTCATTTGTGGGCACCACAGCGTCTCCGTTCCCTGACCCATTCTTAGCTCCGTTCTCCACAGGCTCCGCCTTCGGTTTCTTGGCCTCCTTCAGGGGACTATCTTCCTCCGGTTTCCTCTGGAAGGCCAAAAAGGTTATATTAAGTCCATTACACAAAACAACCCCCAACCAAGAGTTAACAGGTCGTGCTTTCCAGACTGAAGAGTAAAAAATCTGTTTAAAAGGAAGGCCAAGCCTGTGACCTGCAATTACTACAAGACTTTACAGTCTCAGGATTGAGCACCACATGTACAAGCAATTGCCAACTAAAAGTTAAACGTGTGCACCAAGTCCTGGATATAAAGGACTTGCATTAACCCCCTTCCTGCTGGCTTAAAGTTCGGTTCACAGATGTCCAGCACCTAAAGAGGGACCTAAAACCACAGGACCCTTTTCAGAAACACGGTCCACCCAGGATGTGTGTGTAATGGTGCCATTAAAAAACTGTGAAGATGTCCAAAAGCGCACTCCACCAGCATAGTTGGGTCTCATTTTACTTAAGTGTCAAGAGCAGGGATATGCAATTAGTGGACCTCCAGCTGCTGCAGAACTAAGATTCCCATGAGGCATAGCAAGACTGACAGCCACAAGCCTGATACCCAGAGTCAGAGGCATGATGGGACTTGTAGTTTTGCAACAGCTGGAGGTCCGCTAATTGCATACCCCTGGTCTAGAGAATCATTTTACAGTAGGGTTGCCACCTCATCCCTTTAAAACCGAACACTTATGAATTACACAGGTTCTGTGGCTAATTTAATGCAAGTAAAGCACCAATTGAGTTTAATTACCACCTTAGTCACAGAGCCTGTGTAATTATTATGAGTTCGGTTTTAAAGGGATGAGGTGGCAACTCTATTTTACAGTCACCCTTTGCACAGGTCACAGCAGGACCAAGAAGTTATTTAACTTGTACTGCGGCAGGTCAGTGCTATTGTGCAAAACTCAGCTGCATGTCATTTTGTGCAATAGAACTAGGCACTGGGATGTGCGCTGCTGGAGGCGCTATAATGCGGGGGAGTGGGGTTTTGATGTCAGCTGGCCATCTGATCATTCCCCAAGTGAGGAAGAACGGTGATCTCACTATGTAAACGAGGCAGATCACCCGACAATGTAAGAAAGGTTTAAATCTCTGCCAAGCAGGAACATGGATCTGTCTTTCCCTGATCAGAGCACCTCCCACAGGGACACTTGGCTCAGGGGGTCCTCAGACTACGGCCCTCCAGTTGTTCAGGAACTACAACTCCCATCATGCCTGTGAATGTCAGAGTTTTACAATGCCTCATGGGACTCATAGTTCTGCAACAGCTGGAGGTCTGTAGTTTGAAGATCCCTGGTTTTAACCCCTAGCTTGCCAGTGTTCGTACAGCGAGTGCCTCCATCACTGAAAAAGCAGCGAGGTGTCACATTTGTCCACCGCAAAGTAAAAAGCCATTACTAGTAAATAAAATGCCAGAAATATAGCCCATAGTTTGAGCGAATGTTTAGGCTTATTGCGATTTTCTTTTACCAAAAAACATGTCGTGGAAACATATTGGCCTAAATTTAAGAGATTAGCATTTTATAGCATCAAGTAAATGGTTGTCCCCTCCCCCAATGGTCGGACTTTGTGCTATAAGCCAATTGCAGAGGTGATCAGATACCACCAAAAGAAAGCCAAACTTAAGGGGGGGGGTGTCAGGGTGAGACAACCATTTGGGTACAGCGCCACACAAAATGGCCTGGTCATTAACCACTTAAGACCCTGACCTTCAGGCAGCTAAAGGACCCGGACAGTTTTGGCGCTTTAACCGACAATTGCGCGGTCGTGCGACGTGGCTCCGAAACAAAATTGATGTCTTCCCCCCCCCCCCCAACAAAGCGCTTTCTTTTGGTGGCATTTGATCACCTCAGTTTTTTTTGAGGCTATAAACAAAGCGACAATTTTGAAAAATGCAATTTTTTTACTATAATAATAAAATATCCCCCCAAAAATATAAAAATTCTCAGTTTAGGCATCATGTATTCTACCCATTTTTACAAAAAAATATAAAAAATTTGCAACAAACTTTTATCGGTTGATTTGCGCAAAATAGGGGATAGTTTTATTGCATTTTTAACTTTTTTTTTTACTACTAATGCGGTGATCAGCAATTTTTTTTTGTGACCGACATTGTCGGGACACCTCGGACACTTTTGGGACCATTTTCACAGCAAAAAAAATTGCATTTAAATTGCAGTTTGTGAAAATGACATTTGCAGTTTGGGAGTTAAACTCAAGGGGGCGCTGAAGGGGTTATGCATGACCTAATGTATGTTTACAACTGTAAGTGCGACAGCATCCCTATAAAAGATCACACGATCGATGACGCCGCCACAGTGAACGGGTAAGAAGTTCCTACACACGGCTCTGTTCAGCTCCAGGGATTGATCGTGGGACTCTAGCGGCGATCGGGTCCGCAGCTTTGGACCGGGTCACGTGCCTGGGCACTAGCACAGGACGTACCTGTACCCAGCTGTGCCATGTAAATGTGCAGGAGGCGGTACTTAAGGGGGTAAAACCTTCTGTGGCTGAAGTGGTTGTAAACCGATGTGCAGACAAATAGTGCAGCATTTACCAAGTGTGCTGCAATGAACCCTGCGATCAGTGGGTGGTGGATGCAATGGAGCAGCCCAGTTTGACACAATGCCAACTAACCAGCGAGAGGCGCCCCCCCAGTCAAGTGCAGATGGGACATTCATTGTTCCTGTGATGTGGTTACATAAGAATAACCCACGGGATTCCCAGGAAGATGAATACTGCGAAGCCCCTCGATTTGTAGAGTGAGGCCAGAAATCCCAGCCCAACGCAGATCTACCGACACCAAGGAGAGCAATGTCACGGGAGACGGAGCCACGTGCACCGCCAGTCATTTCTGCTTCATAACAGCACTGCACGCTGGAATGCAGAGACAAACCTGCAATATGAGGATCCCAACCTACCTTCTTCCTCACAAGATGGGAGATGTCAGACACGCAGTTGGAAGGTACAGTGCTGTCCCCATTCTTCTCCGCTGGAGCCTGTGGGGGGGGTGGTGGGGGCAGAAAAAACAGTCAGTGGC